>BQNB010043025.1:0-45757 GCA_026074375.1 Tanacetum coccineum | reverse complement strand
CCTCTCACCGAGGAGAACGATACCCGTGTTGATTACCTATTATTCTTTTCTAAGAATAATTTGTATGATACTTAGCTTATGTATATTATATTATATATATTTGAGGGTTATTTGTTTGAAACGTATTTAAAACGATCAAACAAAATGGCGCCGCTGCCGGGGAGAGGTATAGCGATTTTTACAGAATTGTTCGTGTTCGAGCCTTGAAGATCCTTTCTCCGTGAAAGTTTTCGTTTTATTTTATATAAAAATACAAAAATATTTTACATTTCTATTCTTATTTTTCTTTTATTCTAATATTGAAAATAACCCATTGTTAATTGTCGTTTTGGCTCATCTTTAGTTAACTAACTATAAGAGAGGTATAAGTAGGGTCGATCCTACGGACTTCGACCCGAAAGGAGAAAGTTTTTAAAACACTTCGCGCTTACCCGCTCCTCCGCTTCTTTGTGCATTTTCTATAGAGCTGCCGTGCACTATTGACTTTCAGTTACCGAAAATATTTTTCTTAATTTTTATGTATTATTTGAAAAATCTATAAATATTCTTCTTTATCCTCTTATTCGTTTAGTTCTTATTCTCTTAACCTTCTTATCCGATAATTCTTTAAAATGTCTTGGTTTTCAAGATACTCGTGGTGTGGAGGTCCGTTTAACGATGGAAATTGTCGGCATTGTACCAATGTGAGTTTCAGAGATGAGCCCGTCTATGACTCTAATCCAAATTCTTATAATCAAACTCCCGATATTTCTAACACACATTCACAACCCCTAACATCTTCGTTCAACCAATTTCATTGTTTTCATTGTAAAGATCCGTTAGAAGATGGTGTACGTTGTCAACGATGTACATGTGTGAGGTGTGGACATTATCTTGGAGATGGATTTTGTTCATTTTGCAATTCTGAAGCTGGAAATTCATTCGTTAATTATTTAAATCCGAATTCTTTCAATAATCCTCCAAAATTTTCCAACTACCCTCCACAACCCCAGTACGAGACATACTCGTGCGAGTTATGTGGGAACGATTCTCATTATGGTTATGATTGTCCACCACAGTTCCCGCTTGTCTATAAGCAGGAACCGAGTTACAATCAAAACTTTAGTGATAATTATTATCTACAAAATTCACCGAGTTTTTCTCAACAATATCTTTGCTGTGAAAACTATGGGGGTCCTCATGAAAGTTTTCAATGTCAACCGATGAATCAAAACTATTTTGAGCCTAACTATTCCGGTTTTGACCAACCCCCGCAGTATTCCATAAATCATCAAGAAGACCTTAATCAGCAAGGGATAAGTGATGTGCACGATAGATGGGATAAATTAGAAGAGTCACAGAATAAAATTCTCAACATGATACAATCATTTTGTGAAAAGTTTCTTCAACAAAAGCAGGCGGCTGGCATCGATCAATCACCTCTTCAAGAAATGAGTATCCAAGATATGGAGGATCTAAAGCAGCATTATTTAGATGAAATGTTAAGTTTAAGTAATGACTTACAGATTAAAGATTATCGTAATGAGAAAATTGATATTCGTTTTAGAAGGGAATGTGAAAATATGATTGATGAGCTTAAAGGTAAATTCAATGGAATGAGTATTGAGATTAATAAAAAGAAAGAGCTTCAGCAACTAGAGCAGGCGGCTAAACTTAGTACCTATACTACCGAGCCTTCGCGATGTTTCAATTATTTTTATGATGACGATGACGAGGAGAGTTCTATTCCTTTGAGAGAAATTATTTCTGAACTTCCTCCGTCTATTGCAATCACACCCGTTTTACCGACTTTGGAGCCCGAGGACTCTCTCATCATGGGGAATGAGGAACTTAGCACTATTCCTGAAAAGGAATCGGACGAATTCATAAAGTCTAGTGTTGAGGACCTTGTTCCAATCCCAAGTGAGTCCAAGGATACTTCCGAGAGTGATAGTGATTGTGATTTATCTTCGTGTGATGATTTCTCTCCCATTAACGTTTATGAGGAAAAATCCATGACTTTCTCTAACCCTCTCTTCAACTCAAATGATGATTTTACCTCTAGTGATGACGAGTCACTATCCGATGAGGACGTTCCGGAAGATAATGTTAAAATTTACTCGAACCCTCTTTTCGAATTCGATGACGAATACATCTCTAGTGACGTAAATCCTCTTTTTGATGAGGTGTTAGAGAACATCGAGAGTAAGGACTCTTATGTTTCTAACCTTGATGAGCCGGCTTTGTTAGTCACACCTCTTTCCGATGCTAATGAGGATGAGTGTTTTGACCCAGGAGGCGATATTGATGAGATCAATGCTTTTCTAGATATGGATATTTCTACGGATATTAAGGACGGTTATTATGATTCGGAGGAGTGGATAATATATTCGGGTTGGGGGAGAGGGGTTGCTTTAATCGCGGTCTCGCCGGAGGGAGTTGTTAGAGGTGGGGGGGGGGGCAGTGGGGACCCGGAGAGTTTAAATGGATGAACTTAGAAGATTTGAAGAGTAAGGTAAAAGTTTTCGACCCTGTGGATTGGGAGATAATTTGTTTCTCTAATATATGTGAAATTACCCTTTGAGGATCGCCATTATCTTTCCTTCACATATGTTATCTGATTTTTTCTTCCTTATTTCACCTATCCGGTGGAATATCCTTTCTTCTCTCCTCCGGGAGTGAAACAATCCATTTTTTGACCTTGGAGCATTCCCATTTTTCTAGTCTTGAAACTGGTGGTATCTCATCGGAGTGAAACTTTCATGTGCTTCAAAGTTTATCTAAACATCTTGAATGAAAGTACGATGGAGATTTTCTCTTCCATATTTTTCGTCCCTAATATATCGATAATATAAGAAGGAGAGTCAATCTAAGAACTCATAACAAAAACACGTCTGCGAGATCTAGCGGGGAGGCAACCCGTGTCATTTCTTCTTTCTATTTTCTTAATAAATAAGTGTGTGATTTTATAACCCAAGTGTAGGGGCGTGCTTCTTTCTTTGGTATGTGGTTTCGTTTTTGCAGAATTCCTTAAGATCAAGAAGACCCGTGCTTGTTTTCAATCCTCTAATCATCCGGTCTTCGATCTTTTGCTTATTTGAGTGAATCCTTAACCAAATCATGTATATAATTGTGTTTCCATTTCACACTTGGAATTACTAGTTGCCTTTTTTGTTCCTAAGTGTGGGGGTAAAACCCGACATTTTTGAACATTGAGGCTAATGTTCCATTCTAAGTGTGGGGGGGATTTATGCCAAAATGTGATCATACATGTGCCTATATGTGTTCCCACGCAACCTCATTTTGACCAAAATTTTAAAATTTTATTGTTTTATTATGATATATATATATAAAATAAAAAAAGGAAAAAAATGATGAACATATAAAAATATATAAATAAGTAGGCCCGTAGAATTAGGTAGCTTTTTGAATTATGACCCGAGTTTTACACCACTAGCATGCCAGTAGCTTCTTGAGACTAAAGCGAGCGTAACTTCTAAAATTTTGCAAAGAACGAAAAATGATAGAGTTTAATATAAGTTAGATGCTAAGTGTGGAGTAGTTGGATCTCTTTAAAGCTCATAGAGGTTAATTGTGGCTTTTTGCTCCCATCAGCTTACTAAACGCTATATAATTGTGAATAAATAAAGTTACTTTAGGTTTTTGCGAATCTTAGTTTAAATCACGTTCATATAGAATTCCTTCATGTTAAAGTAAGGTACACACGAGTTTTGCAATGTTGCGGGGAAATAGCCTACTGTCACTTAGCCAGCTCACGAACCGATGTGGCATTTTACTAAAAAGACCGCATGACTTGAATTTGGCTAATTATAAATAAAAGTTATGTAATAAACCAAAGCCGAAGATAAGACCACTACCTCATCATGCCCGGCTCACAACCGATGTGGTATCTTTAAAGGTGGATGTAATAATAAATAATAATAATAAACTATGGGCTGATAAAGATTTACTGTCTCTTGTGGCTCACAACCGATGTGGCAGTCATCAAAATAAGGCACTATATAATAATATAATCCGAGACTGATAAAGTTTGCTGGCATCATCTTGCCTGGCACACAACCTAATGTTGCAGCCTTCGTAAAAGTCGATGAAAAGTAACCGAGGTCGAAATTAAGATCACTTGACCAAGGTCGTAACTCACATACCGATGGTGGCAGGTTTTTAATAGGACCGATTTTAATAATGTTGCAATAAAAATAAGAATAACCAGCTACATTACGACTCCCGGGGTTATCAAATAACGCCTCTGTCTCCCTGACCGAGTTGTAATTTTGTTGGGAGATGAAATAAAAAGGATAACCCCTAAATCATAGCGAAATTAGACCCCTTATGTGGACCTTATTCCACATATCGTCTCTATTAGAAAAGGATTTCAAACAAATTGGTGGTATCTAAACTGGGGTTTACTTATGAGTAATAAAGACATAATTGTAGTCGTCAACAATAAAAATAATAATAAAATACTTAGAGGATTTAGGAATAATAGGACCGAAAAGTTAAGTTTATACTTACACAATTAGCATTTATGAGTAGTGTTAGCATCTAATCTTATATTTAACTGTGATTTCGTTTAAGCTTAGTTTGGGACAATAATGGAAAATCAAGGACGACGATCTCCCCTCCCGTTTCTTAAAGTCCTCTAGTTAAATAAATTTAATTTAATATGTTATCTTAGTTTTTATCTATTAATAATAAGGTGGTTTAAACAAATGGGACGCTTTCGAAATAAAGATTTTTGAACCTTCTTAATGGACCCATTTCTTTCTAGTTTGATATGAGGGTCTAATTTAAAAGGGGATTTAAATTATTTTATTTCAGGGGCGTGTTTTATTTACAATTGCGTGTGGGCGCCAAGCCAATGGCTTAGTGTGGGGGAATTTGATGTGTGCTAAAACACACATCATTTATACCTCGAAAATGCAATAACGGACTAAAACGATATAAAATTAATGGATAAATATGTCTTGCACGCGTAATGATTTGGTATTGTTTTTATGCCTTACAGGTAACGAATGATTGAAAACCAAAGCAAAACGATAATACTTTTCAACGACGTTTTACTTTTATCCGAGGTTACAAGACAAAGTCCGTTAATATTCCTCGAGAGCGCGCGACCGCACATAGGAAAACAGAGCACGAAATTACGAGTCCAACGGTACCGGCCATTCATATTTAAACCTTTTTATTTTGAACCTTTTATCCCATTTTTGAACCTTTTGTTATAATGAACCTGGTCCAAGATTATTAAAGGTTATATATTAAATTTCATGTAATATTAATGAAGCTATACCAAGCTCAGTTGGTAAACTGAGTTGGGGTAAGTTTCGTTTCGAGAGGTCAGGGGTTCGAGTTGGGGTGAGGTTTATTACCTCATCCTACGTGGCACCATCTCATTGGTCGACATGACAACCCGACCCGGCCCATGACCCGACCCGAACTGGCCCATGACCCGGCCCAAAACCTGACCCAACCCGGACCTTTACCCGGCCTAAGACCCTACCTGACCCGGCCGATGACCTAGTTGGCCACCACCGTTGACCACCGTTGACCGGTGGTCCGGCGGTGGTTGACCGGTGGTCTGGCGGTGGTCCGCCATCGTTGACAGTCGCTGGCCACTGTTGAACGCCGCCATTTGACCGTGGTCCTGCGATTGATTGACTGTGGACGTGCCAAAACAGTGACCAGGCCACGTGGCACCACTTAGGTGGTGACACGTGGCAAACTAATCATTGAATTGCAGGTACGAGGTACTGTAGCAGGCAGGTACGAGGTTCGGGTATCGAGTATTCTAGAAGCTAACGTGGAGGCTTATGATTGGTGGATCTAAAATGGACAATCTATCAAATACTAGAATACAACTAATGATAAGCTTTGGTGCTAAATGACAAAAATACCCCTAGTTCAAGGGTGGTTATTGGCTGGATACCTTGAATGGACGTAAATACCCCGTTAGTTACCCCCACCTACTTTGGGTTATAAAAGACACACGAAGCAGCTCATTGTGGAGTTGTTAATTTAGATTTATTTTTCACATAGTAGGTAGAAGTGTAGATATAGGAGTAATATTGGTAGACTTATTTTTAGCCTTATTATTTGTAAAAGCTTTTAGCTTATTCTTAACTTATTGTAGTGGCTTATTTTTTTATGAATGAAGATGCTTTTTATTAAAGGTTGGTTTTATTAATGCTTTTTATCTTAATGCTTATTTCTTAAGCTTTATTAGCTTCTACGCATTTTTCTTTTGCGATATTATCAACTAAGCTCATTTTGCTTATAGCTTATTTTGGATTCGATCTCCTTAAGCTTGTATTGATAAAAAGCGTACTTCCATAGCTTATTTTAGACAGCTTATTATATATTGTTTCGATTTAGAGCTTTTCGAGTTGAGATTATTTAGCTATTTTCAGGATTGCTTATTTTTATTCAAGCTTATTTTTTACATATAGATCTAATCCTTAAATATACCCGTCTTTTGTTCACTTGATTGAATACCTTGGTTTCAAGTGGATTAGATCTAAAAATAATAAATCTTGTCTTTTTAGCTTATTTTCTAGCATAAAGTTTTGTTGCTTTTAATTCTAGTCTGTATTTTTCTTAGATCAAAATCCTAAATCAACCCCGATCCATTCACGTTGATTGACACCCATAGCTTCGGCTGAGAATGAGATCTAAAGTGTACATTTTTAATCAGCTTAGATAGGTGTTGTGATTTCTTAAGAATAATATCTAGCTTTTTTTTGTCTTAATAGCTTATTGTTTATTGTGCACTTTAACTTTGTTTGTTTTATTCTGTTGAATGGAATCATATTCAACACTTAGGACGAGAGCTTATGGTTCTAATAAACTAGTTATACACACTTCAATTAAAGTTCAAGCTTTTTATAAGTTTTTACCTAGCTAATTAATTAATAAACCTCAAAACTTTATTGAATAATAGGTGATCTGAATTAAAACTATAAAGTCTTAAACTTATTAAACAGTTTAATTAAGTTTATAAAGAGCGTGTGGTTGTATTATGATTCGAATCGGTTTCATCATTCGGGTTCTAATCTTCTTCTCTTTTTCAAATCAATAGTATAAAGTATAGCATAATTTTGTACTTTTAAAATAAGATGATTCTTATTAGAAGGATTTGTTTGCTTACAGTGAGTAGTTTTAAATAGTGTTTTTAACAAACTACTACATCTAAGTAATTACGAACTTTTTGGGAGATATTTGTCAGAAAAAAACAATCGTTGTGAATAATTATCTCTTCAAAGGAAAATTAATTCGTTAATAACCTATAATTCACATTAAGAACTTTTCCCATCATCACTTAGCAAGCATTATCGCTCTTAAATATCTTAATAGATCATTTTAGCTTAAATTGGTAGTTTTATTAATTATAAATACTAGAATTGGAATTTTAGTGATTGAAATTTTGTCTTTAAAACCAAAAACAAAATATTTGTCATCAAGCATCATAACAAAAACGCTTTCGAGTGGATTTCAAATTTCTTTCTCTCGTCGGGATACGACATCCGGGATATAAAATATTGTTTGTCCTCAAGCAATTTTTATATCAAACGGGATACTCTCTATATTATTACTATTTGGTATTTAGAATATATATATTTTTATATAGACTAAATCATCGAATCATATATCAAAACATAACATAAGAGGTAATTTTTACCAAAATTTTAAATTTTTTTAATGACACATTAACCGCGAGAAAACGAGTAATAATAGCGCTCATGAAAGGAAATTATAAAATGACTCAACACAATAACCCTCAATTTTCTGACCCAAAAAAATGTGATGTTCGCCCTTAGATCTTTAGGAATTCGGGTATCTATTATTGATACCCAAGATAATTTATACCTTTAGCTTTCTCAAGTTAAGGAGTGAGCAGTCACATGTGTCTAATCTCCGTTGTTATGGATGTATGACACAGACTTGTTGGTCTTCGATCGCCTTTTCTGGAGCATAAGATTTGTATTATATTAGTGTATTAAATTCTAGAACTTTTTATTGTGATGCATCCCAAGACCGCATAGTAAATATTAGGATTTGCTATATAAGAGACACTAGGATTAAGCCATGTTTTAAACCTATAATTGTTATGATGGTCCACATCGATCATAATAACTAAATCCACAACCCTTAGCCAAGGCACTCCAACCTTTAAGTTGCCGATACCCTTAGTACAACCCTTCGAGCCTATCCTTTTTCACAGTTCTCATAATTTTCTGGTTTATTCCAGAAATACACTAAGGAAGAGCATCTGTCACCCTTATAAAACCAATCGTAACACCTAACAAAGAGCTTAGCTCAGCACCTTATATGAGTACTCACCTTATTACAGTAAATCCATTGTGTTTTACACCCAAGTTATTATTAGTACTATAGTCGGTTTTTTTAAGTCTTATGCCTTGTTAAATACTGGTTTAAAGGACGATAAGGGATTCGTATAGTGCTGTTATTTCGCAGAAGAATGGGGAAGAAAATTTAAGTACGCGCGAGCCGCCCATAGTGTTGTGTAAATGATATCCATGTTTTTTTTGAACACACCTCAAATCAGGTCATTCTAGATAGATTGTAAATATCGAGCATAGTAAAAGCTCAAGTGTAGGGGACGTATTAATAAACCCTATGTGATGTAATATGTTTAATTAAAAAAATTAAGAAAAGAAAAAGAAAGAGATTGATGTAGAGTTGAGAGAGTTGTATATCTTCGTCCGATCTTGAGGCTCAGCAAACCAAACCAACGTGTATTCCATGTAAATAACTTAGCTAACCCTCCCACTTCAAATTCACCCAAAGCACACCCAAATGTATCCAAACCGGATCCTGTTACCATTATATGTATATCTTACACCTACAAGCCAACAACCCTTTAAAAGACCTCTAGATAGTAATGAATAATGCTTGCACCTCTAGCGTGAAGGATTTGATCCTTTGCAAGCCTATGTTAATTTATATGCTATGACAGGAAATGAGTGTTGATTTTCCATTTCCCCTTATGTTATAAGTTATTATACACCAGAAGAAGAAAAGAGAGTATCCGAACACTATGTGAGTTGGCTATTGTATACATTCCGTGCTTTTTAATTACTAGGTCTAGAAGGATTGTAGTTGTAAAAAACTTTTAAGTAATGACCCCTCAGATTTTTATATATCTATCTAGGTAGAAAACCCCAATTTGCCTTGAGACAAGCAATCCTAAGTGTTAGGTATTGATGAGAGTGTCATTTTGATATCTAATTTTGGGGGTTTGTATAACCCCTAAATCGTGTGTTTATGCCCAAAATAGTACTTAAAATCGTTCCTTTTGGGTATTTTTGCATTTGAAGCATTTAGAGGAAATACACGTGACTTAGCTCATTTGGATAAGAAACGACAAGACTATCCGGACCCATACACACAAAGCATTGTGCTCAAGATTTTCTCTATAGTGGCTGGAGACGGCGTCCACAAATACAACGAGCGCCGTCACAATATGATCAAGGCGTGCGTCACATAATGATGGATCTAGGCGCGTCACAGCGATTTCCACGACGTGTAGAGCACCACAACCCAACCCATTATCTAGAATATTCTCTTTCATGAGGCGTCACAACTTAAAAAACGCGACGTCGTCACAGTCGTTTAGATCCACAACGATAGAATACAAACCGTGAATTAGGGTTTTAGTGTGTAACATTTAAGAATAAAAAATAGGGTACAAACCCTAGTTCGTTTAGCAACTGTTAGGGGGATGAATTTTAGGGTCCCCCACCCTAAAAACCCTATTATCTTCCTCAGACTCATGTTTTAATAAAGAGTAAGGTTATATTTAATCATATTCAAATGTCGTATGTGTTGTTTGATTCAATAATGTTCGGTCTTTATTAACATGTTAGCTAAAGCCCTCTATTGTGTTTATTGTATATTATATGAAACCTAGAATTAGATCTTAGTAGGTGTTTTTCGAGGCTTCTGTGATGGATGTGCATGTTAGGTCTTAGAAAACCAGCTTTTGTCTGCATCGCTGTTGATATGTCTAGGAAACATAATTGTGTAGAAATGATACCATCGGGTAACAGTCTTCATACTATCGCGCCCACTAATATGTGGATCCACTCTTAATATATTTTCACATGCACTTAGTATACTCTATAGGACCTGTATAGTCTTCATACTACCTACAGGTGCGTCTGCTTTCTAACGAATTACTAAGTTGACAGGCGAGTTCGATGTAATTCGTTTCAAGACTTAGGGAAATCATTACAACAGATCATCAATCAAGTGTGACAAGGCCAAACAATACCAGGAGCGAGAGCAATCTAGGAGAGTAATACATGAATTAATAAACATGAGTCTTTTATCTTATTGTTATCACCACTATTTTAGAATATATTTAAGATAATATAGCTAAAACCAAACCAAACCCTCCTCATATATATGATTTTAAACTGCTTTGTCACAATCTCGAACATAAAAACACAAAAAAAATCTTCTCTCAAACCCTTAGAATCAGATTTAGACCGTGATCATACCTCCCAACCTATTACCTCGAGTGAACATAACAACCACCATCGAGTCTTGCCCTATACTACTACTACAACGATAGGTGCGCTCTGCCTAGGGAGTTAGTAAAATTCAGTGTAGAAGTCTACGATGACTCGCAATCACATATCACATTTTAAGAACATTAGGCGTTACATCAATCCTAAGACCAGAACACAATAATCTGTCACAAAAAAGCATCCGCATAAAGCATCCTTATTTGGCTGATAATAAGTCTATCCATAGGGATTAAAGCAATGAGGATCTTGTTAAACCTACCTTAATATAGGACTTCACCTACTTACTGCTGTAACGACAATTAATACATAGCGAGTCCACTTTCAACATCCAATGAATCAGAACGATATTTTTTTGAATTATCTAGGTTCACCTGCTAGTCAACTTGTTCACTAAACCAAAGGAAATATCCGATTAACTAGTTAAGCCAGAAGCGAGTAATCCTTAGCACGGATTTTAGACGAGGACAATATTTCGAGATCCTATTATCTATGATGTATAAAAATCACTTAAGAAGAGCTATCCCAGACTCTAGATTACTTGGTCCGTATCACTAGATCCAGTTGAATGATAGGTCGCATACAAAAGCACGCAAACAAGTATAAATTGATAAACATAAACAAGCATTCAACAATAAATCAAGAAATCGAGATAAACAATACCAAAACATTCAGATCTTCATTATAATGGCTAATACCCAGAAAAAAGGGGGGTTTAAAAATTAGGCCTTTTAAACGTCAAATAAATACAAAAGCAAATTATGAGGAGCCAAGGTAAACTAACCCGAGTTAACTAATAATACCAAAAACTAAACAACTACTAAAGTATATGGAATTACCACGTAGGTCCTCCCAATGGAATTGATAGCATTGCTTGACCTCTTCTACTCTTTTTCATGCCCTCTGAAAATTAGACTTTTATGGTTTTGTATCACGAAAAATATTATGACACACTTAAAACCATATATTGGAGTATTTCTATTTATAACTGTCAGGAAGTCAGGTTCGAACGACGTATCCAAGGGGATTAATACAACATATTGGGGGTTTCTTAAGTAGGGGACCCACCGTATGATATCTTCCAGAATATTCACATACAATATCATCAAATACGCGTATTGTCATCTCTAGATATGAACATATTGAGCTTATGAGTTTATCTCGTGGACTTTGGTAGTGGCAGGTGCATGGCCAGCGACTGCCGTATCTTCCTTGATGGTAACGTATTAGTAGTCAGAATCATATAACCCTTCAAATATCTTTGTTTAAGACTCGTTAGAAATGCATGCCTTTTGCTAATATCTACTAGTACTACCATAAATTAACTGCAAAATTCGTAAATTATAAATGATTAAGTAATATTCTTTGCAATAACAAAATAAAAAGGATAATAACATGGGATAGATGATGCTATAAAATCGACGTTATTTGATGTCATCAACAGCCTTAAAACCATTTGAAAACAGTCAAAACTTTATTACCTTGATGGTTATACTTTTCAGAAATGCTCCCCCTACATATGTGCATCGATAACCAAAAATGTTTAGCACATACGTAGATAGAGTTCACATATAAGTCTTTAAGATCACATTATACAAGTTATATATATTTTAATCACATATGTCTCTCCCTTAGCAAAAAAATGTTAAATCTCTTGATATTTTGGATAATCAATTGATTCAATATTGTAAGAAAATTATTTGTGTAGTAAAAAAAGTTTGCTATATATATTACACAGTATATCAAGCTGATTATTGGAACATTTTTGATGCCTCCCCCTTTAAAATTATGAGGGAAATATATGGTTGTTTTGAGTACGTTCAATTTGATTTTTTTTTTGATTTACAAGAAATTCTTGAAATTCATACTCAACCCAAACACTATATATGCCTATTTCATCCTAACACTACTCTATTTCTATATTTACAAGATTTGTAATGTATGAAGAAATAGACCTGAAATGGAGTTAGGATGAAAATAAGACAAAGTCCCATATTGTTCGTAATCAAGGCAGCCTAATAGTCTTCTCTGTAATCCCTCCTACCAACAAAAAAACTTTTTTTTTTTATTAATCCCTTTCCAAATTCCTCATCAACCATCTCTCTAGCTTGCAGCTTATCGATTGCCTAAATCATGACGCGAGCCTTTGTTTTGTTCTAAATTTAACTCTTAAACTCTTTTGCCAAGTAATTCATCCTTAGGTTTGAAGCAATATCATGAAGAATAGATCGAAGAGATGTGAGCGTCCCGTCACTAAATTTGTAGAGTTCATCCGAGCGCATTAACCTGTTTCTTTTGAACTTGTCTACATAGATAATTCCTTGAGGATTGTTGTATGCAGTGTATGGAGTTCTTTTGGAGATGCCGGTCCTGAATGTCTCCGGCTTAGTGATATTGAGCTTTTTTGGTAGCTTTTGACTCCCAGTTGAAGGTCTTTAACCCGCTTAAGAATGACAACACGTCTGGTAAACATCCGCAATGCCACATTAAAAGGCCAAAAGATGACTTATTCTTTCTCTCTAGATTGGACGATTTTCTGTTGAACCAAGACAGAAAACAACGATTTAATACAATATCACTGCAGATTAAGTCTTGTTGGAAGTCACCTACCTTGAATTTGTAGAGCTTCTGATCTTTCTTCGAACTACAATCTCATCATATACCCGTAATCCATACCAACTTCATAACTATAACAGGTTAATACCTTACAATGATTCTTTTTGTAGGAGAACACATCAGGCTTAACCAATTAATAAGCAAGTTCTCCAATATAAATCTATAATACTTATTATTGTTTCTCGCGTGATATATTAACCAAGTTTCTAAGTCTGACTACATCCACCAAGCACACTCATATTTTTTAGAATTTGGGTAAACATTTAAAAATGGGTAAGGCTAATTTCTCACAATTTCTAACAAGGGTTATTATGTGCGGGTTATGTATCAAGTAATTTCACAAAAGTATGCTTGATTTTTTTTTTAAAAATTGTAGCAAAATTTAAGCATATTTAATGTGATAAACAGGACAAGTAAACATTTTAATTCCACATCCCCCCACTAAATTTATACAACGTCCTCGTTGTATATTTAAACACAAAAATATCGGGCGATAACAAAGAATTAGAATGAGAACGTCCTCCTGAATTTCTCGGGAGATTCACCATGTAGGTTTGATAAGCAAGATTGTGTGTATGAACCACCGTCGATAAATTTCAAGACTCCAACACTTTATGATCTCCAGATTTGTTAAATTCCTCCACCAATATTCGCTGATATTCTTTTACGTGGGTCCTGATGTAAAATAGGAAAAACATGCAGTACCTATCTTGTACTACGGTTATAATATTAAACAAAACCAAAGAAACTACATACGGCTAGTCCCCTGGTGAAAATAACGCGCGTATTGCCAGAACTTGACGATAATGTTTTTAAAGTGCATAAAAAGTAAAGACTGATAACGTCCAAATAATCAATACGCCGTAAGGTAAATCGGAGCGGAAACGACCGTGAATTTGATGCTGGGGAAGACAGACTCGATAAAATAGATTAACAATTCCTGGTTGTCGTCCCAGGAAGACTCTTTTGTATTACACAAAGTCTTTAAGTTTAGACTCGTCTTTCGACTTCTTTTCCACCATTCCATCTATGTACGCTAAAAGATGGCCCGCGTGTGAGCCAGTTTCTCACAATTCTCCATCTCGGTGTGTAAAATCGGGTCCTAAGTTCACAAAACACCATTGTAGAACCCCTTCTAACTTTGATGCATACGAGATTCCATTCATCTCATCTTCCTCACTTACCTTCAGTAATGGTGGGATTTTGTTGCATTGCTTATTAGTGTGGCGTTTAAACCTCGGATGTGATCGCACCATTTGGTAAGTTACTTCATTATTACCATCGTAAATGTGTAATCATCCTTCAATCCGTCTTGCTTTACTTCCAACTTCTCTAAGAACATTCGCCAACAATATACATCGCCCATAACTTATCCTTCATCACGATAAGCATTCATATCTTCTAAAACTGCAAAATCAGTCATCACAAAAAAAGTTCCAACAAAGATAGGTACGTTCATTAAGGCTCCTACTACATTGTTTCCCTTGTACTCTAATTTCTCTTTCATTATAGAATTATGAAACTTTTTGGACATCACAGTGACGTACAATAATGGGAAAAAGTTAGCGTGCATAAATTCAAATCCTACCATGCATGAAAACTTTAAGTTGTGGGCATAAATCTCACGCGTGGATCTTCTAATGTATGGCGCAATAGACTAGGCAATCAACACGATCCAGTATCAAAATCCTCATCCCTAGTTCTAAATTCCTCAATTACCTCACCTTCCTCAATGGTGGGCATTAAATCATTACCTTGATTTTTCCTAAGCTCAAATGGTTCATTTAGATTATTTAGTTCGATGTAATCTCCATTCAAAGGGTCTAATGATTTATTAATCACCAAAGTCTCTCCCATTAGCCTAGCTTCTAAATCAACCTCCATTTTCTTTACTCTAAACTTAGAGCATGTCAGACCCTCGTGAAAATAAAACTACTTATCGGTTTTAACACTTATTTGAAAATAAGTCCTTTTATCTGTCCCCAAACTTCAATAAAGTATTCTTATCTGCATTTTTAAAACATCATTTTAGCAACGGGCGGTAGACCAAAATGTATTCCGAGGATCAGGGCACATTGAAAATTTCTCGGCATATCTAAAGACATCACTCTCTCACATTGTCTATGGGGAAAGTAAATTTACCAATTCCAACTAGTACGTTTTCAGCAATTCCTTTTGGATATTTCATTGTCTTGTCTGCTAATTTGACTCTTCACTTAGTGTGAGCTAATTCGCTGTAGGATCCCTAGATCATTCCATGAATGAATCACAAGATCAATGGCAATAAAAGATTAAACATTATAGAACTTTTGATTGAAAGAAAATAAGAGTTGCTACAAACCCCTAAACAATGAAAAATAATAATGGAGTAGCTAACCTAATTTTGACTAAACTAGGTGTATTTATACTAACAAGGATTAGCCTTTGAAGGCTTTCTTTTAGGCTTTTTACATCTTGGCCCGTATACATAATAAACATTAATTAACATTGTCTTTAGAGTTAGACTTTTGTCTTGCATCTTCGAGTGCCGAAGACTCTTTTGTTCGGTCCCATTTATGTGATCCTAACAATACTCATCTCCCCCGTAGATGAGGTCATGAGAAGTGTTCTTGAATGCTCACGTCTGCTTGTCTCTAAGGCTCGTTGTTGAAAGGGTACGTCACTTGGTGTGCTTTGGAATTCAATCTTTAAAGACCTTGATCATGATTCTTCAGAACTGATGTGATGCGACTTGACTTGATCTTTGACTTGGTTTAAGCTTTACTTTCTCCTGAATTACGTTTGACTTCTACCACTTTGACTTTGCCATACGCTGATCTTATTCTCACATGCTCAATCTGATGAATACTGAAACCGTTTCTTGATGATGTATCTTCTTCTAATATCCATATCGTTTAGCATTAAAGAAGACAGCAGTGATTTTCAGAGATTGGTCGGAAGCTTGTATGTAAACTTATCTCTAGATTCTTCAGAAGTGTGAGTAAGGAAAGTGCGTAGCATGTCTGCATCGGATACATTGAGTGCGTCATATCGCTATGATAAGAACAATTTAGTCACAAACAAAAACATTTTGTTATGTAAAATCCCACTAAATGTGTTCTAGAGAAAAACCGTTTGTGAACAACACAAATGTTTTATATTTTGAAGGGAAACCGAGTATAGACCATACTCAATCTGGTCGGTTTACATTATACCATCTTGATCCGGGAGGATCAATGATTACAGTTATGGCAATCAGCTGCACCATGATCAGATAGATTACATTCAAAGAACCTTCTTGACAGGTTTTCCGTCACTAACAAGCTATGTTCCTCTAATACCTAAGTATCATAATTCCCAAAATGTTCGCCCGTTCTACCTAGACCAGGATTGTCCGAGACAACACACTATAAGTTATTTCACCTTACAATAGAATGGTAAAGAGTGAGTCAGTAACAGTTTACTACTGCTGATATAACCGGTATAATACCTTTTTCAGCGTTATATTAGCATCTTGCTTAATACAATTAAGTACCGTAGAAGGCTTGTGGCAAAAATGATTTGACAAACATTCGATGTGCTTATAAAATTTGTTTGGGGCACAAACGAAAGTTTAAATCAGAATGCTTCTGATGATATTTAGAAATATATCCCGAAAGATATGAAGTGCCGTTGGGAAGATTCCAACTTTGTACGAAGTATCATATCAGGAAATCCGCTTACACTAGTGGGCTCAGTTCACGAAGACCAGGTCCATGAGCATTCATACTAATACCCTGGTGGAAACAACATCTCTCTTCAGAATTCCATAAGATCACATTCAACGAAGCATGAAACAAAAGATAACTTGTCAGTTATCAAGATACGTGTGTAACCACAAACTTTTGTACCTTGACATTTTGATCATAATAACACTTATTGCTCCCCGCTTCACATGTGCGTCGGATAATTCGAAAGATGTTTAGCACATGCATGGATAAGTTGACTTAGCATTTAGAATCAATCGAATCATGTTAATTATCCGTTTTACATGTTTAAGTCCCATTTTCACCCCCGATCAAAAGTATGAAACTTGTGAATGGGGTTTTTGATCCTAAGAATGGACTTAAAAATGTATCAATCCTCCCCCTCGAAGAATGAGGTTTAGGATGAAATAAGCACAAAACAGGTGAGCATTGAAACAAGACCTTCAGAGACCCAGACATAATGATACTGCAATCTGTCATGAACTTGTAGGACGGTTGGTCGTGTCAATCTTTCAGCAATAGAAATCAGCAACAATACGTCCTTTTGAAACCTGCAAAACTGTTGTAAAGTGCTGATTCTCCTCCCCCCCCTCCTCTAAGACAAATGACCGCGCGTGTCAATGTTTGATTTGGTTAAAACGCCTAACATGGTTTCAAAACATGCAATTTGTTTTTATAGACAAAATGTTCGGGCTTAGACAACTTTCTTGTCTTGAAAAGAACAAAGCACTGAAATGTACACTAATACTCTGGGATAGGACCGGGTTACGTCTGAAATAACTGCAAGCCATCTAGACTAAAAAAAAAATTTGTTTTTTTTTTGTTTTTTTTTTGTTTTTTTTTTGTTTTTTTACTACCAATATACAGGATGTGTACCAATTGTGAAAACACTTGTTACTCGAGACAGACTCATCCTGTAGTTCTTCAGAGTCTCTTGGAGACATTTGTTATAACTCCAAGCAGTGGGAAGTAGTGTGGCGAAGCGCTCTCGTCGGTAATGCCTTCGAAAAATGGTCAGACGCAGTTGGAATTTTTGTCTGCCACGAAATATAACTCAACAACTTTCCTTTTCAACCTGCTCTTTTGATGAAGTGGTTGACGGATATCAATGTGTGCTTGGGGGAGCGCGCGAGTGTTTGAACACTATTACAGCATAAGCAATAGCACTTTGGTTTGTCACAATACATTAGAATTTTTTGGTTGAATCCAAATCCATAGTCTCGGAAGTTAGATCGCATCCAGAGGATTTGAGCATAGCATCCTGATAGGGCGATGTATTTCAGCTTCTGTAGTGGAATGCGGTACTTTTCTGCTTTTTGGATGACCAGCTAACAAGCCGATGTCCAAGAAATTGAGCTGAACCAGAAGTACTTCTCCGTGTGTCATGACATCCTGCATAGTCAGCATCTGCAAAAGCTTTTAGTTCAAAGCCGGAGTCCTTCGGATACCACAGACCCATGTAATGGAGTTCCATTTAGGTAACGAAAAGATCGCTTTAATAACAGTAAGGTGCAATTCAGAAGGCTTAGCCTGGTATCGCGCACCACAAACAGACAGCAAATACTAATGATCAGGTCTAGATGCACTAAGATACATAAGCGGAGCCATCCAACAACGAAATCGTGTCTAGGATCAAGTTACTTTCCTCCCTTATCTACAATCGAGGTTGAGGGGACGCTCTGCCATTGGAGTGTCAATGGGTGTGCATGAAATCAAAACCAAACTTTTTCAAAGATTTCCTGAGCATATTTTGGATGTGTTGATAAGAGATGCCTCTGGGAATTTGAGAGAAACTTGCAATCCTAAAAGAATGACATTTGTCCCAATCATCGACATCTTAAAGTGAGTTCATTTCAATGCAAAAAATTGCAGGCTTTTGGGGTTGGGTAGAGCAAAGATAATATCATCTACATATATTTTGTACCAGTTAGAAGATGTTTGCCTGTTTTTCTCGAGAAGAGTGTAGGATCGACCACGCTTTTGTAATCCTAACTTGATAGAAACGCTGAACTTGTCATACCACGCACGTGGAGCTTGTTAAGCCCATAAGAGAGCATGTTCTAGAGTCGCGGTATACATGCGATGGAAGCTCTGATCTACAAAATCCTTCTGGTTGACTACATAGACAACTTCAATCAGTTCGCCGTTGAGAAGGCGGTTTTCACGTCCATCTGGAAAAATGACCATGTTCATACTCGGCTGGCGTGAGCAATGAAGGAGTCTGATCGCTTCTAAACAAGCAACTGGAGCAAATGATTTCTTCAAAATCAATACCAGCTTCCTGACCAGAACCTTTCGCCACTAACCGAGTCTTTGATCTTCAAGACGTCTCCATATTCCATCCGTACTAATTTGAAAATCCATTTTGAGCGGGATGATAAGAATATAATCTGGACATGGACAAGTATCCCAACATCTAGACGTTTCAAACTCCTGAAATTTCCTTTCCTAGCATAGCTCAATCCTCACGAGTGCTCTAAGCTTGCTTGTAAGTCTTTGGTTCAACATGAGTTAAGAATTATTGAAAAACACAGCTCTGCGGTCGGTTCTAGCTGTTTCCTGGTAAAGAGACAAGGTTCATCTCATTATCCCAATAAAGTTTTCAAGCAGATGTGCTTGAGTCCAATTTTGCACGGTGAGGTAATTGATGTTGAGTGCGTGAGCCACACACACAATCTATATCTCGCGTATCTGCGCCACACCTAAATCCCAACCTTCTGAAGTCGTTTCAGGACAGTATCAGGTGTCCAAAACATTACTGCAACATGATCGAATAGTGTTTCAACCATCAGAATACTATGACTGGTAGAGGTCTTTGATGAGGCAAGAGGCTTCAGTAACTGCAGAGCGCCTTCTGGAGATAACGTGTGGAAGGGTGAACCATTGTCATCTCGGGTGCCGGTGCAGCCAGAACAATAACCGTAGTTATGAACACCCGGAGGTATCCGGTGAGCCAAAACCTCATCATCATCCAACCATTGAAACAAATCTGTCTACCTATCTCTTTGGTAGGAGGGACACAGTGGTTCTGGGTCTTTTACCTAGAGCAGAACTGCTGCGTCCTGACTGTAAAGCTGTAAATTCGATTTTTGGTCAGTACTGTTTGGCACAGAAGTCATTTGCGTTTGAGGTGCGAGGCCTGTAACTGGTTGAAGAGATCAATCCTTCGGTAAGTTCATCGAAGGCAACATGACCGTTTCCTGAATCTTGCACGTTCTTTTGATGTAGATCGGTACGCCTTTGCTTGTGGGTGCATACCAACAAATAGCCTATATCTGCCTTATCGCCTTGATTTTACCAACGTCACGTAGTCATTGGTAGGATACCCTGCACAGGGATCCAAAGACTAGAAGACTGTAGATTAGGTTTCTTTCCCATTCAGCAGATCATAATAGGGTCTTTCCAGAAAGCGTGATGTACAAGAGATCGATTAGAGTATAACACGCAGTTGGCTACAGCTTCAGCCCAAAGGAACAGTGAGCTTTCGCAAAGATGAAGGATGCATAGTACGAGCAGCTTCCATAAGAGTTTCGTTCCGTCTTTCGACAACGCCGATTTCTGTTGTGGAAGACCGAAGGTAGCTCGTTCATAGTCCCGAACCAACACTCTCAAACCAACCGTCGAGTGTCTTATTCACAAACTCCGTTCCATTATCTGTTCTGATCGTGAACGAACAGTTGCATTAAGGGCTCGTTGAGTCTTCACAATAAACTTCTCAATCACTTGAGGAGTTTCATCCTTTGTTCGAAGAAATCTTACCCATCCAAATCTGGTGTAATCATCCACGATCACCAAAACATACTTTTTTCCGTTGATACTTTCTGTTCTCATTGGACCGCGGAGGTCCATATGTGAGATATGGAGAACTTCAGTATTGGTTGTTTTCCGTCTTTAGTGGATGTTGATGCTTTCTTACTTTTACCTAGCAGACAAGAGTGGACATCAAAGGTCTTTGTCAAAATGTGTCAGCATGGTAATCCATCTGGACTAATTGTTCCAAGCCAATTCGTTTCAATGTCCCGAAATCAGATGATTCAACCGACGATGCCATAACCAAATGACTTCGAAGAGAGCTTTTATATGTGTAAGCAGCAAACTGGTAAGCTGACATTCATATACCGATTCAGTGAATGGAGTACAGGTTGGTTGTCCGTGAACCTTTGAGCAGATCCACCATATCGTAGTTGCGGATGTGACATGAATGCTGTCGGAATGCAACTTCTAAACCTCCATCACAAAACTGTCCGACTGAGAATAGGTTGTGCTTGAGTCCTTCAACATAATAGACTCGAGAGATGATAGTGTCACCCAGTTCATAATCACCATAGCCAACGATTGCTGCATATTCATCGTTGCCAAATCTCACTGTACCTATGAACTTACTACAAAGTTGACTAAGACAGCACGATCACCGTCATATTTACTTGAGCATCCAGATACAAGATACCATAGAACAATTTGTACTACCTGCGATAACACAAACGATACTGAACAGGATGCCCTAAGGTTGTTCCGGTTGAATAACAAACAAAATACCATTAGATCCCTTTGGAACCCCCCCCCCGCCCCCCCCTCCTGCCATGTCGATTACTAAGTTTATGATCTATTAAACCTAAGACCATAGTTATTTGGGGGCTAGAAAAAGCACTCGGGGTAGTATCTATTGCATATCATAGAGTCCATGATCCTTAGTTAAAGGGATACTTCATCAATAAAGAGAAATGCCTCCATGGGCTTACAGCTGAGGCTTGTTATTAGCAACCGGTTGGACTAATTGGTTTCCAGACTCTCTTATGGGTTTCCCAATATCTTAATGGGTTTCCATTCTTTCTGGGTTGGCGTTTAAGACCTTTAGTCTGGTGGGGTTGAACATGCAACAAATTATCACACATAACAAACATCATTATGAATTAGCACAAGGGACCAACGATTAGTTTGTTTACAAGCACACAACATTGTTCAAATTTGAGACAGAAATAGAATGTTTAACAAGCAAATTAGAATCACGACAATTCTTTTTATTCAACGTCCTATGGTGTGCTTCTACTATCCTCGCATTCGCACTCTTAGCCGGCAAAGACAACTATGTTCCCGAGTGGCACTCTTAGGCACAATATTGCTAGCTCCGAAGTGGGTTTTACTCCTGTAGACATAGGCACTCACATGTTCTTTGCTTATTAGGATGCACTACTGGTTTTGAGTTGGTTTGAGTGATGGTTCAGGGGTTCACTAAAAGTTACTTGTGCCTCGTCTGTAGGTAACAGGGTTGGATTTTGAATCCGCAGTTTAGAGCACGTATGGGTGGTGGAATATACTTAGAACCTAAGATTGTACATTTCCAGGTAGCAAGCACTTGGGTGTCTCAGAGGTTGAAGGTCTCACTACTATGTTGAGTACAGTTCACTTGGGCTTTCAGCTTTGAATATGTGTATTAAGGCACTAAGCTTTTTTTTAATAACGCAGCACGTGAGTGAGTATACGACTGAGAACAGATCATCATACCCGTCTTTTCAGACTCCACGTTTTTTCCTACCTAATGCCATCTAGCTTAATCCTAATGGAGGTAATCGTATCTTATCAATTGAATTATGTCGATTTCTGAAAGCCTGTTGGTCCATAACTACCTTCAAGTGGTACTACATTCAACACCTTCATTGATGTTGATCTGAGCATCTAAATTCCCCTGATAGTTCATCTTTCCCCACCCCCCTTGAAGCTGTTGTCATTTAACTTTTGTTAATTTCAAAAATGCAGCATTTGGAGGCTACCTAGAAGTGTCCTATGCACTGTTTTATAGTTTTGAAGATTTAAGTTGTAAACAACATAATTCTGTTCGAGTGAAAGGCAAAACGTTTTGCCGATTCAATAAAATGAGCTGTTATCGTTTTGAAATCTCAGCCTTCAAGTTCAAGAACATTAGTGTTTTCCATCGCATGCAGATCTAAGATCTCGCAAAGGCAATTCGAACTAGGGGCACAACATTATCGTGAATTAAGCACAATAGAGCAGATATCTTTTTCTAAACCTTCAGACAGAATATGCACTCATTTCTGATCAAAATTATTTTTCTTTCTCTATGGATCAGGTTTCTTGTTATAGACAGTACATTGTTCATACTCCCCTCCAAGTCCATCAAAAATATGTTCAAATTCTTTTATCTCTTTAAAAAAGTTATCATTAGCAGCTTGGATATGTTTTTTTGAAATGGTCGTAAATGTACCAGTTGTTGTTCCAACAAACTGTTTTGCATAACATAACACCCTTCATGAAACATAGTCTGGTTTTTGTGTTGTTCTTTCATTTTATGATACCTTCAAGATTGAGGAAAAAATAGCATGAACTTTTTTTGAAGACTGGCCAGAACTATGACTTGAGGGTTGACATTTTATGAACAAAAGGGGTAGCAGCGTAGGCTGATTTTAGATAGCTTGACTAGCAATTTCGTTGGCAAAAAGCCAATACGCTGATTCTCCAGATAGTTCCTCTGAGGAATGAACATAAGGGCATTAAGCTTTGGCATCGAAGTCGTTAGCGGGACTAACATGCCCTGGTTTTAATCGTTCATCTTTTCATGCTAACCCGATGGTGAACCAACCTCTTCACTATCCCATATACTAACAGGGTGGTGATTGGGATGCAAAAGGGTATCAGCATCATACAAAACAGGTTGAGCACGCTTGGCCATATAACCTAGACCTGGGTTGCGAGTGCCTAGGATGTCCTTGTGCAAGTCATTGGTTGCTTTTTAGGTTTCTTTGAAAGCATTGGGAATGTTTGGTGTTGGCATGATTAAATCTTTGCATCATATCTCTTGCAACTATTGTTAGATTCTTTAAACAAACTCTATTTTCATCTAGAAAACAATCAGCTAGATCCTTTTTCCTCAGATAAAATCTTTTCCTTTTCGATTGTAAAAAATGCAATTGAATTTTCTGTTCCTGAAAGAGTGGTATTTAAGCAAAATCCGTTTTCTTGCACAAGTTTTTCAGCGTTACCTTATTACGCTGAATCACTAGGGCTTGTTCCTTCTAAACTTTGTTTTCAAGATCAAGTTTTGACCTTGTGGTGTATCTAGACGACATATTACTTGCTGCATTGAAGAAGACTCATTCTTTTTAAGGTCTCGATTCCCCAAACATTTTTGCTTGAGGTATAACCTTAGCATGTCAGTCTAGTTTGGTTTTGTAAGTCAGTTAAGATGAAATCATAGAAATTTTATCAGATGTGTCATCTAGATTCCTCAAGTTGGAACATTTTGGGCTTCGTGTCAAGAAGATACGTGATGATACGGATCGTAGTGTCCATCAATCCTCAGTCTCAGCATCGGAGATCTAAATGTTCTCTGGTGCATCTCTTGACAGTCAACAGATAATCCACAATACTCAAAAGACTTGATTGACGCTGGAGTTACCTCATGACTGGATGTTGGTTGCACTATGGATGACAGATAGTTTGGCCATGAAAGCAACAGCAGCAATTGGGGCCTTCACCACGTCGATCAAATGCATCCTCATAGATTGGCTCTTGAAACATGTTTGTTGTCGTCAGTGCCTGATGTTGAAATCATAAGTGGGTGGTTAAGTGGAAGGTGCGGTGCAGTCCACATCAGCGAGGAATGCATCAATCTTCAGCATCTAACGCATCTCCTTTCTCTTTAGCTTCCATCATAACAGCTTATCTATGAATTACTGAGACTCCATCTTCTCTTGGGTTCTTTACACTTCCTAGCCAACATGTCCTTCTCCTCTGCTAAGTTTGTAACAAATCACCTTCTTGCTCCCGAGCACCTGTATTACCCACATTACCTGGAGCCTTCCTCTGAACTGTGTTCAGTAACAATTGTGACCCTCATCACCGTAAGCCTGATCCTTGATTGGAGGAAGTCCGGAGTTGTTGTTGAGGGTGAAAACCGCTTTTGGAAACCAATTAAGACAGAGTTATCAATCAGTGTCATAGTGGCCGTCAAGCGTCATTCGGAGACTGAGCATAGGTTGAGGACTAGGCGGTTGAGGGTAATTGAAAGAGCAGGTGCATAAGTGGTGTGAGCCACATAGTGTCCAGAGGATCAAAAATACTTGTAAGACTGATCCTGTTTCTTGAGAGTCTTTATTGTCATGAGCTCGTAAGCTTGAATGAGTATAAGATCAGAACCTAAGGTGGTTGAGATATCCAAGTTCTGTTTGACATTAGTCACATACTTACCCCAATAGCAGAAGATTGTTTGACAAATTCGGTGTTCATACTTATGAGTAGGAGTTTCCGATCTTGAGTAACTCTTCATGTCATATCACAAGCTTGTGAAAGCACAAGTAGTCCATAATGGACTCTTTCCGAATGGCACAAAAGCGTTTATACTCATCAAACAGATCTCCCTTCCTTTGTTTTAAGAGTCCCTACCTGATCCTTGCATAAGCAACACCACATTATCCCAAATCTCCTTTGCAGTGTTGTTTGATTTAGGATGTTGAAGATGTGTCGGGAAGACCTACTTAAGAAATGAGTTCAGCTTAGAGTATCAGCCATCTCAAGTTGTTTTCCTCCTCCATTGAATTCATAATCAGTTTCTTCCTTGGTGCCGGCTTAATATTAGAAATCAGAAAGTGAAGGATCAGTGACCATCGGGTGAGGTGTATAAGGTCCATTCTGGATGGATTTCCATATCAGCTCCATTGGGTTTGCCCTCGTATGTAACCTGTGTAATACGAATTTCCATGATTCGTATCATTTCAACCAACATAGGTGGACAGTATCGGTACCTTGCGGCATTGTTTTCCCTTATTGGGGTTGCCATAGAATAATTGTTTGATAATGCAAGCGAGTGCGACTTAAGGTCTGTAGATTGATTGAATTTGTTTGATATATCTTTGAGTTTGTTTTTGTTCGATTAAAGAAAAGATTGCTAGTTCGGTCCTTGTAGTATAAAACTGATTTGTTCCAAAACAGTGCAAGTCCACTTGTTCTGTGATTTTACCGCGGGAGGTGCTTGTTCCGGTCGTCGTAATTCGATCGCTTTGTTTCGATCGGCCATTGTTCCGATTGCTTCTGTTCGGTCGTCTATTTCGACCGATGGTTCGGATCATCCTTGTTCAGTTGCTTGTTCGGTCGTCTTAGTTTCGATCCGTTTGTTCGATCTGTCTAGTGATCGATTGCTTGTTCGATACTCGTCTAGTTCGAACCGCCTGGTTTCGAACCGTCATGATCGTTGCTTGTTCGTCGTCTAGTAACACACTCGTTCGATCGTATCTGAGTGTCGCTCGATCGATCCTCAACTTCTTTTCCACCATTCGATGAGTCACAAAAACACGAATACAAAGACCCTATCTTGTCACTAGTTTCTGATCAAACCGCTTGTTTCCTCTCTATTTCTATCGATTAATTAGTGCGCGTATCTTCGATCCAAAAGAAAGTAAAAATCGAGTAGACCCCCTTTTTATTGTTTAAAAAAAACATTCATTCGAACCAAAACAAAAGATTAACAAAAGAAAATCACGAGATCGGTTGATTGCTAACAAGATGTTTTATATTGATATATAGATTAACCAATACAACCAGGAGTTTTTAAATCAAGAATAACAAAAACAATTAATCAAAACAAAGAAATCAAAAACCCCTTTTTTTTTCAAAATCAAGAAAAAATAAAAATAACAAATCAAATCAAATCATCAATCTTGTAGGCTCTTGATACCAATTGTAGGATCCCTAGATCATTCCATGAATGAATTAGCCTAGCTTCTAAATCAAGCTCCATTCTTTCTCTTAAACTTAGCATGTAGACCCTCTTAATTAAACTACTAGCAGGTTTAACACTTTTGAAAATAATCCTTTCTTTCCCAACTTTTAAAGTAATCTTTCTCTTGTATACATCAATTTTAGCATGGGTGGTAGACAAAAATGGTGTTCTAAGGATCAAGGGAACTTTGATATCCTCGGGCATATCTAAAATTATAAAGTCTACTGGGAAAGTAAATTTACCAATTCCTACTAGTACGTTTTTAGCAATTCCTTTTGGATATTTCACTGTCCTATCTGCTAATTCCACTGTTAATTTAGTGTGAGCTAATTCACCTAATCCTAAGTTAAGGTAGGTCGAGAGAGGCATAACACTAACGCTAGCTCCTAAGTCAACAAGGGCATTATCAAAGCAAACATTATTAATAAAGCAAGGTAAAGTTAAACTTCCTGGGTCTTTCTCCTTTTGGGGTATGGAATTATCGATATGTGAAGCTTCAGAGTAAGCTTCCAAAAATTATGGTCCATATGATCCCTTCTTTCCATCACAGTAGTAACCATTCAAATGACTTAGAAACG
Organism: Tanacetum coccineum; assembly: GCA_026074375.1. Classification (NCBI taxonomy): domain Eukaryota; kingdom Viridiplantae; phylum Streptophyta; class Magnoliopsida; order Asterales; family Asteraceae; genus Tanacetum; species Tanacetum coccineum. Next base: position 18,561 of record BQNB010043025.1, on the reverse strand, counting down.
GAATCATCGTTTGTCTTGTCTCGTACATGAGTGTACGGTTCTGTCCAGTGGATACGACGTATTGGAAAGTTCCAATACGACGTATCGGGTATGAATCAGCTTCAATAGTATTCGAGATCGACTTGACTTGATATCTCAGGTTTGTTTTAGTATAGCTAGGTAGCCTTCCAAATCCTCTTTTTTGTAGTACCTTGCTCATTTGCCCGATTTGAATCTCCAATGTTTTAATTGATGCTCCTTGGTTTCTAATGGCAGCATCCGTTGAAGCTCGGATCTCTTTGATCAAGTTGGAGTTTTCCTCTTATCTTTTTGCTGATTCACTCATAAACTTGTTCAGGGTATCTTCCATTGATTGCCTTCGTTCTTGGTACGAAGAATTTGTGTTGTTCCTTTGATAGAAACCCGAAGCTGTTGCTCTATATCCCCTACCTTGAAAAGGTCCACCAAATTGCATGTAATAAGCTTCTTCAAGGGTTTCCCTTCTTCTTTGAGTGGGAAATCTTTGGTGTAGTGAGGTCCTTTACATTGTTCACATCCAACTTGAGCAGCAATAAACTTTTTTCATTCACCTTCTTGATCTCTCTTCCTAGATTATTGAGTATGCTTTAATAGCAAGACCATTGTCCGTCAGAAGTCTCAGTACTTCTTCCTCTAGATGTTCTATTGTGCCATTTTTGAGAGTATTCTGCCATCTCTTGGATGGCCTTTTTAGCATCGGCAGTTGTCTTAGTTGGAACGGCACCTCTTGAGTCAAGAATCTGTCGTGTTAGAACATCCAACCCATTGTAGAACAAAATTATCTCTGGCATCTCAGTCAAGTAGTGTTGAGGACACTTCATCAAGAGTTCTTTAAAGCGCTCCCATGCTTGATAAAGGGTTTCATCTGGTTCTTGCTGAAAGTTGTTGATTTTCTCCATTTTCTTCGCTGTTCGACCATGTGGGCAATATTTGTTCAAAAACTTAGTTTTAAGATCTTCCCAAGTCTTGATCGAACCAGTTGGTTCGTTTCTCAGCCAACGACTTGCGGCTCCAGTTAAGGATATAGGGAAGAATCGAAGCATTAGTTGATCCACATTGATGTTAGGAACATGGAATAAGTCAACAATTTCGAGAGCTTTCTCAATGTGTTCGTTCGCATCTTCATGACCTGAACCGTTGAATGTGTTTTCTCGAAGCTCCTTAAGAAATTAGACTTTTAGTTCAAAACTATCTTTTTCCTTAATCTTAGGCCTAGCAACTCCCGACCCATAGTCAGTTCGGGTCTTGCTCGTGTATTAATCCATAGTTTCCGCCATTGTTTCTGCTTCTTCTTCCTTCGAGTATTCTTGGTCAGAAAATAAATTTAAATCAGGCGATCTCAATTTTTCAAGACTTAGTGTCTTGAAGTGTCTCCTTGATGATCGAAATTCTCATTTAGGTTCTTCGTAAGGTGTGAATAGTTTACTATTTGAACTCCTTGTCATGCACTATCTGAAACAAGGGATAAACAATCAGAAGGATAGGCTCGGTAGAAAGAAAACACATATATACGTAATCGAATGTGGAAAGCTACTGTTACTGTATTTTTCAGTTTTAGTGTATCTATTTTGCCATATCCAATGGAAGTAGATACGACGTATTAATTAGTTTGAATGAATACGCTGTATTGGACAAAAAGTTAGATATGCCATATCCGATGGAAGTGGATACACGTATTCAGATATCGACCAGAATAGTGTATTAAGAAAAACAATTAAATACGCAAATAATAAATATATACAAGCAAACAATTAAAGACAAATATACAAAATTTAAAGAATATACAAGAAAATACACAATACCAAAATTACATAATCCAAAGTGGTTAGATCTAATCTAATGTTAAAAACCAAAATATCTAATAAAAATCAAGATTAATTTTCACTCCCCGGTAACGGCGCCAAAAATTTGATGTGTCGTTGTGTGATGTATATTTTATTGATTCAAGTTTTAAATTTATATTTTGCCGACTAAACCAAAAACAACAATTTTAAACGGGCATGAACCCAACGTAGTATTTTCAGTGGTAAGTAGGGTGCCGAACACTTTGAATGCTAGTTTAAATGTATCTATCAATTTAATTAATAACTTGGTTATCTAATCTATGTTAATTCTATTCTATTCTAAACCTATGTCAGTCATGATCCTAATTCTAACGGGAAAAGGGGGTTTTCAGCTTGAGAGACTAGCACGGTTTGGTTGGTGACTACAATCAATCCAAGACACTTTAACCCACGCAGGCAAATTAACAAAAGATAAAAGAGCGGTCGAGCCAAATATAAGAAAACTATATTAACCATTATTAATCCGATTAGAAAGTTGGTATGTTTATTAAGTGCAATGATTTTTTCTCTCGAGGCGGTATATCATTCTAAAGACTTAGGTGTTACATCATCCTAATACCTAGACACATTAATTCTATCACAATTAAAGCATCCACATAAAGCATCCTTATTTGCTGATTATAATCTATCTTAAGGATTAAAGCAATGGTGATCTTGTTAAACCCTGGCTCATAGAGACTTTACCCACTTACCGCTTAATGGCGATTTATACACTAGTAGTCCACTTGTCCAACCATCCAATGAAATCAGAACGTTATTTGTTGAATTATCTAGGTTCACTTTCTAGTCAACACGATCAATAAACCATTGGCAATACCTAATTAACTAGTTAAGCCCGAAGCGTATCCTAGACACAGACTTAGAAGGACAATATTTGTGTAACTATAATTCTAGATATATAAATTACTATATGGAGAGCTATCCCGGACTCTAGATCTACTTGGTCCGCTTCACTAGATCCAGTTGAATGATAGGTCGCATACAAAAGCGTGTAAACAAGTATAAATTGATAAACATAAACAAGCATACAATGATAAATCAAGAAATCAAGATAAACAAATACCAAACATTCAGATCTTCATAATAATGGCTAATACCCGAAGGTATTAGCCTTTAAACGTCATAATAAATACAAGAGTAATTATTTAGCCAAGTTAAACTAACCGAGTTAACGAATGATACCAAAAACTGAACGATTACTAAAGTATATGGAATTACACGATGTCTTCTATGGAATTGATAACGTTGCTCGACCTCTTCTGCTCTTTTTCTCCTCTGAAAATCGACTTTTATGGTTTAGGTATCGAGAATATGATTTAGCACACTGAAAACTCGTTTTTGAGTTTTCTATTTATAAGGTCTGGAAGTCGGTTAGATATGACGTATCTAAGTGTTGGATACGACGTATTAGGGATTTCTTGGAGTAGGGATCACGCTTGATATCTTTCAGAATATTTAAATACTATATCTTGAATATGGCATATTGAGTCTCTCTGGATACGGCGTATTGATCTTTATCCTTCTGTGGTCTTTGGTGAGTGCAGGCATGGATATGTCGTATCTTCTTTGATGGATACGGCGTATTGGTCTTCAGAATAGTAATCTGCAAAATATCTTCATTTAAGCTCCAGAATGTGCGCCTTTTGCAAACTTTCACCAATTACTCCATAATTACTGTAAATCTCAAATATAAACGATTAAGTAACAATTCTTTGCAATAACTATACAAAATTGGTTAATAACATGGGATAAATGATGCTATATTAGACGTTATTTGATGTCATCAGTAGTTTTTGGTGAGTGCATGCACAGATACGCCGTATCTTCCTTGATGGATATGGCGTATTGGTTGTCAGAACAGTAATCTTCAAAATATCTTCATTTAAGCTCCAGAATGCGTGCCTTTTAGTTAAATTTCACCAAGTACTCCATAATTACTACAATTCTTATATATAAACGATTAAGTAACAATTCTTTGTAATAATTATACAAAATGGGTTAATTACATGGGGTAAATGATGTTATGAAAGTAATGTTATTTGATGTCATCAAATACCCCCCACTTAAATCCTACTTGTCCTTAAGTAGCCTTTAGAAGTTTATGAAAATGTATCCCAAAGGATTTTTCCGTTGAAGCATTTATTTGATCTATTACAAGTACACAACCAAACACCTCACGAAATAGGAAGATGAAAACACTCAAATCACTCAATTAATCTATGTGGTAACATGTAACTAATTCGCTCAATTGCTCGGCCATGACGAGTATTCTATCATAGGCTTGGCAAGGATACACATCTCCACCACTAGAGCTAAGGAGTAACAAGTTTATAAAGGTAAAATGGGTTTCTATTATAAGGCTTAGGGTTGATCATTCTACAATCTTTCACCAAAAGTACCACACCAACAAGGCAGCTGAAGCACACGTACATGGCCGTAATGACAGAATAGACATGTATGTTCGGTCACATCCTCATTCGAGTTTAACCAAGGGTTAGGATGAAGAATGATATAGGGTAGGGATCTTCTAACTTTCATCAATAGTAATAAACCAACAAATTGGACCTTAGAAAAAAGAAAGTGGTTTAATTTATTACGCAAGTCAAACCTTACTTTGGAAGGCAAACCATAATGCCATTTAAACTTGCGCGGATAATAAAAAGAGAAGCTTTGTGGCTGGAAGTCGAAACCTTGAAATTACTGGCACATTGTCATTCCGGACCTACAGTGGGCATCATAGTGCTAATATACCGCAAAGAAGGTTACGAGTACCGTATTTTCATATGCCTAGTGTCCTTTAAATGGATTCTAATGAGTACGTCAAAACATGTTGGATGCATGTTAAAGAGCGGTAAACATATTCTTCAATGATCGAAAAAGTCCTCAAAATAACAACAAGGATAAGCTAAGTCTTTGATGTTTGGGGATTAGATTTTTTGGGACCATTTCCCCAATCTAGAGATAATAAATACATATTAGTAGCTGTCAATTACGTGTCTAAATGGGTCGAAGCTCAAGCATTACCTACAAATGACGCGCGTGTTGTGGTTAAGTTTATTTAAGAAGTTTTTTGCAAGGATTTAGAGTTCCAAAGCGTGAATAGTGATAGTAGGGACACGTTTTTGTAAATTCTCCCCATCATGAAAAGGTTCCTTTACAAAGCTATGGTTGACACATTAACAAATTATCCCCTTTCATATCACACCTCACTCAAATGGACAAATTGAAGTTACTAATCCGGCAATAAAGCGAATCTAGAGAGATCAGTAGGTACTATCCTAAAGGTTTGGTCGGAAAAACTTATAACGACGTATGTCATTTAGGTACGCCTACAAAACCCTGACATTGGTACACCTTTAGATTAGTTTATGGAAGGCATGCCATCTTAACCCGTAGAGAATCGTAGCATATGGCACTATTGGGCATAAAAACAAATGTAATATGAGATTTTACGCTTGCTAGCGAAAGTCTCTTATGCAGCTTCATAAAGTTAGTACGCATTGAAGATGGTGCTTTGAGAATACTAGAATTTACAAAGAACGGACCAAGAAATGACATGATTTTAGACTTCATGGTGATAAAGATTTTAAGGTAGGAGACAAGGTGCTACTTTATAATTCTCGTTTGAAGATGTACCCTGGAAAACTTAAATCGAAATGGAGCGGTCCAAATATTGTTAAAACGGTGTATCCGATTGGGGCTATAGAAATCACTGATAAGGACGGGTTTAGTTTCAAGGTCAACGGGCAACGATTGAAGAAATATTACGGAGGTAACATTGACAAGGAGGATGATGAGGTTATAGAGTTGGAGAATGACGCAATGAGAAGCTGAAGGGAGTCTAACTTAAAGACTCTTACAAAAACAAAAGTGCATGCCGAGAGACAACCCAAAATGTATTTTTAACTTTTATCGAGTTTGTCTTTCCAGACTGTCTATACGGCGTATCCAAACCCCATGGATACGGCGTATCGACTATCTGGACGTCATCCAGTCTTTATTTTCAGCACAGTCTATACGACATATTCATTAAATGAATACAACGTATACATGTATCAATACGACGTATCCTGGGGAATGGATACGGCGTATCGACTTCCTGTACAGTTTTAGGTATTTATTTCGAGTCTAACCAAATGAATACACAGAGATAGAATTGCATTTGTTTTCTGAGAATTTACACATGACCTCGTGAAAGAAATATCAATGAATATTGGTGAAGAATTTACAAATCTAGAGATCTTGAAGTGTTGGAGTCTTGAAACTTCAAGGCAGCTGTTTAACACACATTCTTGCTCAATTAAACTTAACATGGAGAATCTACCGAGCAAATATCAGGGGAGTTTCTCATTCTAATTCTTTTTAATTCCCGTATTTAATGTTTTATCTATACAACGAGGATGTTGTATAATTCAAGTGGAGGGATGGAATTAGAATGTCTACTTATCCTATTTTTCACACTAAAATGCTTAAATTATGCTCAAATTTTAAATTTTTTCAAGCATACGTTTGAAAAATTACTTCATAATAAAGCTCGCATAAAGCAAGCCTTATTTGCTGATTATGAATCAATCTAGGGATAAGCAATGGTGATCTTGTTAAACCCTAGCTCATAGAGACTTTACCTACTTACCACTTAATGGCAATTTATACACTAGTAGTCCACCTGTCTAACTATCCAATGGAATTAGAACGTTACTTGTTGAATTATCTAGGTCACCTGCTAGTCAACACGATCAATAAACCATTGACAATATCCAATTAACTAAGTTTAAGCCCGAAGCGTACCCAGACAACAGACTTAGAAGGACAATATTTGTATAACTAATATTCGAGAGTACAAATCACTATATGGAGAGCTAACTTGACTCTAGATCTACTATGGTCCAATCCGCTTCAACTAGATCCAGTTGAATGATAGGTCCGCATAACAAAGCGCGTAAATCAAAGTATCAAATTGATAAACAAAAATGAATATCCTATGTAACATTTTGTTAGATATGTAAATCATACTAGGTAAAGTTTTATGCCGTACTTGCCCATGGCCACTCAAATATTTTCAACAAAATATTTACATACTTGACCTATACTTGACCTTTAAGGAGTAACAGTTATGCAGTTCATGTGTGTAAATATTTCATTTTAACCTGTGACATGTAATATGAAAGTTCATGTACAAAATGTAAAATTTGATATTACTATAATGAGAAACTCATAAAAGTCTTCACGGATTATTATTATTCAAGTATCTTTTCTTTTGCCATTGTTTTTTACTATATTTGATATTACTTACTAGTATGTCATACTTACTAATATATATTACAAGCAATAGATTTTACAGTTAGTAACTAAATATAAGAAATACATGTAGCAATAGTTTTATAAGTCTTGCAACAACGACCTCGGGTGTTCAATCATATCCTTCATCACTCTTTTGTCACTTTCAAAGCACCATGTGGTACAAAAGACACATAGCATTAACTAATTAAAGATATGTACATCAAAGAAATTATAACCGAATGACGTGATAAAAACTAGCTAATTAATAAAAGTAGATGATGATGTGAAGATATAATGTTGTTAAGGAAAGTTCTTGATACAAATTTATCAACATGAAGATATATTAGCACCCTTACAAAACCAAAAACAAAAGACATAAAAGCCTTATAGGTAGAAATGTCACTAAATATTCAATGAATATTTAACTGTTGGTCTTTCGATGTATACGAGTTATGTATAATACTATATAATTTCAGTTTTTTAATTAGCTGTTTGAGGCATATGGCGTTGTTGAAGAGGTGACTTTTGGTACTCATGATGATGGGATCCATTTCGCTTTAATTCGTGTGAGTATTCCTCGTACATATCTACTCGAACATTAGCTGCAAAAGGAAGTCAATTCGGTTCAACTTAGGCGTTTCATGTTTCTATGCAGTTTGCTCGCGTTCAAGATGCCATGGCTGCCCAGGTTCTTGACGGAAAGTTCGAAATAAATTATCAAGTTATGAAGGTAATAAATTTCATAATTCATCAAGTTACATGTTAGCATTTCTTTTTTGTTAGGGCAGAATAATAAAAAGAAATTCATTTAAACTGTGTGTATGCTTTCCAGTTCATCAAGTTTGGAAAATGCATGTGTTTTTGTTTTGTTTTATGATATTGGAACATCATATCGATCTTTCTAGGGGAGATTAATTGGAGGGTGGCAATGCCTCGTATTTTGTTATATTTATAGTTTTGTGCTTTGATCTACTTATTGTATTTTCACTATTTTGTAAATAAATTAAAGGGTGAAATAAACTATTAATGCAGGTTTGTATTACCAGAACAACTTAGCTATGTTGTGGTGCGGTTGGAGGCCGATGACAGATTGGAAGTAAAGGTAATAAATATGTAACCCTTGATTATGTGTCTAAGTTATGCCTATATGCATAATGCATACTGTATATGGCTTGGTGGTGCCTTGGTGACGGTACTGTAACAACTAGACTTGCTCGAATGAGTCCCTTCTTTTTAACTCACTATTTTAGCCTCTTACTTAAATTAAGTTCTAATATAATGTTTCTAAAGAATGCAAGTCTAGTAGTTGCATTGCACTTACATTTGAAGAGTATCTTATTTTAAACTTTAAGGAAAGTTATGGTGTTCATTCGTATAGAATGTCTAAATCCATACAAGTACCAAACCCGAAATACATATTGTCAAGAGAACGTGATAGCTTGAAGGTATGGAGTGCTCTTTATCGTGTTGCCATTCAATGTACGAATTGGTCTCACAGCATTCAGCTTTGTTTTGTTCTCTGTCTAGGATTTTGCAGAAGTAACAACAAAAAATTATTTGGTCACTACATCCTCTCACGAAAGTCACTACCATCGTAAAGTATTGCATCGCACATGAGTATACATTTTTACTTGCAAAAGATTTATTTTTATATTCTAACATGTACTAGCACGTATATATTGTTTGGAGCTTTCTCTCTTTCCAAGCACGTACTCCTCTCCTTCTCCTCTCGCAAATCTCCTCAACCATCTCTATATATATATATATATATATATATATATATATATATATATATATATATATATATATATATATCACCGCAATGGTAATTATTATGCTTTATGGGAAAATAGCTAAACTAATATCGAAATGATTATGTTTTATTCAGATTACCTATTGTGAAAGTGGCTATAGAAAATATTTTAGACACTATTTATGCTGCGATTTACATGTCTCATGTTTGTTTATTGGTCTACAACTATGTTCACTTTTAAAATGCGTTACAAAGGTACCAAAACAGCATTGCTCTGATAGCATCATTTCATCGCCGCAAACGTCTAATTAACTGGTTAAGGAGCAACACTTGGCTAATTAGATCAGTGGAACAATGCTTATTGTCTCGGGGCTTGATCCTTGTGGAAGGGTCAGTCAGCAACCAAAAAAGGTCTACGAGGTAATGGATCCCCCGCCGATTTAAACATTTTTGAGAAAATGCGTAACAAAGGTTAAAATTGAGGGTTAATGGCATGAAAATGTATTTTAGTTGTCTCGCAATTCTTTTAATATGTAAAGAACAAAGAAGTTTGCATTTATAACAAATGTTTGAAAAACCTGTTTTTTAATTGACCCGGTTTAGTAGCCGGTTCATCGGGTCACCGGTTGAACCGTCGGGTCATACCGGTTCTATACATTTATATATATTTCATATATTTAATATATATTGTTGGATGGCCATATATTTTATCTTAGGTTTAATTAAACCTATGAAATATATCAAGTCTTTACTGATAATTTTTAATTTTTATGTTTTATGTCTATAAAATTATAGAAAAGATTTACATAAGCAAGCAACTTATGAATATAAGTTATAATAGACTATAATAAGATAATATTAGTTGATGTTTTAAGTTAGTTATAACATTATTTTAACTAACATTAGTCATCAACACTTTAAATTGTCAATTAAAACTAGAAAAGGTTTATGAAAAAAAAAACTTTTGTTATATATATTTTTTTAAAAAGTCATGACCTGGCCGGTTTGATCAAACCGGATCAATGAAAAATCAACGGTTCAATCCGGTTCTTAAACAAGCAAAACCCCGGTCACATCCGACCCGGTTCAACAGGCCCGGTCAACCCGAGTTTTAAAACATTCTTTATGACTTATTAGTTTGTTTTAGGGTTTTTCTATCTTATGCCATAGAGACACATGATAAGAATGCAAAAAGCACACATGGTTCATAGAAACGGACACAATGATTCACAAAAATACATTTTTTGTGGATCCTTGTGTCCTTTTATGTGAGCAATGTGTACTTTTTCCCTTCTTATCATGTGGTCCCAGGATACAAGATAAAAAAACCCTTTGTTTTATCACATTAAAAGTGTAGAGTTTTACCTCCACATCAATGTTGCTTAGGGGGTGTTTACTAACTTAAGTAGTAATAAAGAAAGTCTTAACTAACCACTTATTAAGGAGATTCTTCTAGTTTTAATGAGTTCTCCATTTAAAAGTCATTAAGAGTTAGACCCACTCATTAAGTGAGAATAAAAGGAAAAAAACACCCCCTTAGTTGATTACTATAAAAATATTTCTCCTTTAAAAAAACAAAAGTCTTTCTCCTTTAAAAGTCTCGACTATTTTCTTATATTATATAGTAAATCTTATATACTTGGTCTCGAAAATGTACCTAAATTAAAGCAAATTTAACGCAACTTCGGAAATGTTCCGGCTTTAAATCATTGACATGAATTAGTTTATAAGAAAGTGAATCCTTGTCATAAATAAAAGTGTAATCTTCATCCTCGGAATCAGAATATGATATGCTAAAATCAAAGTCAGATTGAATTGCATTGTAAATACTTACAGTGGGTTTGGATGAAACATTCTGAATTGATGTCGATGCATCATTGTAGACGATAGCTGGGAAATCTGTTTCAAAATCATTGAAAAGATCAGAGTCGTCACAATGCACCTTACCATACGTAGCAGTTTCCTAATTAATCGCCTCTCCACGCCTTAAAGCATTATCAGCCATAAGCTGAATGCACTTTTCTATGGTGATGTCGGGGTCGTCCATTTTCATGTAATAAATTTGCTATGAAGAAAAAGATTAAATGGACTAATACGCCGTATTTAGTGAACTGAATACGCCGTATTGATATTAGAGTCAAATACGCTGTATTGGTTTAGAAAATTTATACGCCGTATCCAGAAAGGTGAATACGCCGTATTGAGTATTCGACTCAGAAAGTTACAGTAGACTGTAACAATGCAGAAAAACACACAAACACACAAATGCAAAAACCAAGCACACCAAAATCAAGCACACAAATATGTAAACTATTCTAAACTAAAAATACTAATAAAATAAGAATTAAATAACTTCACTCCCCGGCGACGGTGCCAAAAACTTGATGTGCTTCTGTTATAAGTTAAAAAAACTTATCAAGTTTTACTATTTATATTTTGCCAACTTAACCTAAAACAATACCTTAACGGGCAGTGTACCCGATCGATGGTAGTTTCTTAGTAAGTAGGGTGTCGATCACTAAGAGTGAGGTCGTTAACCTTATATTCCATCAGTATTTTAATTAATCTAATTAAGTTAATTCTAATTACTTGTTAAACCTATGCTAAACCTAGTTCTAATGATAATGGAGGGTTTTCAGCCTGAGAGACTGGCACAGGTTTTATGGTGATAATAATCAATTTAAAACACAATAAACAAGCAAGAAAACAATCATAAGATAAAAGAGTTGTACAAGCTAAATGATAGAAAACTGTAGCCATATTAAATCCGATTAAATGCTGGTTTGTTTGTTTAGTGCAATGATTACTTATCTCAAAGTGGCATATCATTCTTAAGACTTAGGCGGGACATCATCCTAAGACCTAGACACGTTGAATCCTGTCACAATTAACGTATCTGCCTAAAGCATCCTTTTAGTTTAATTATAATCTATCTAGGGATTAAAGCAATGACAATCTTGTTAAACCCTAGCCCATCGGGACTTTATCCACTTACTATTTGATGGTATTTTATATACGGGTCACCTGCCGGTCAAACTAAGCTCATAATTTAAAGATAAAGATAGAACATTATTGGTCCAGTAATATAAAACACGATATGGAGAGCTATCCCAATATCTAGTTCACTTGTTAGGCATAACTAGACACAGTTGAATGATAGGTCGCATATTCAAACACGTAGACAAGTATCATGTGATAAACATAATTAAACTTTCAACGATAAATTAAGAAATTGGATCAAAAACAAACCAAACATTAAATCTTCATCAAGATGGGTATTAGTCAAGGGTATTAGCCCATAACCATTGTAATTATACAAGCGTGATCAAATAACTAAGGTAAACTAAACGTTTTATCAAACGATACCAAAAATTAAATGATTACAAGAGTATAGGAATTACATGGTGTCTTCTATGGAATCGTAATCGATGCTTGACCTTTGGCTGCTCTTCTTCTCTTTAGAAAAATTGTCTTTTATGTGTATGGTATTGAGAATATGATTTTGCACACCGAAAACTTGTTTTTGAGTCTTCTATTTATAGCCTCTAAAAATTGATGGATACGTCGTATTGAATGAGGTCAATACGGCGTATAGGGGTGTTTTCCTTGGAGTGCGCGCTAAGTTTATAATCAATTAGATATATCTTCCCAAATTATATTTATTCACCAAATCTCTGAATGTCTATCCAGCTGGATACGGCGTATGAAGGAACTTGGATACACCGTATTGGGAATTGAGAATGCGCATTTTCTTGTGAAGTCCAGGCGCTGATACGCCGTATCTTCTTTTCTGGATACGACGTATTTGGCAGAAATAAGCAATCTTTAAATATTATCGTAAGCTCCAAAAAGTCGCCTTTTAGCATGTCTTCACAAATCACCCCGTAATTACTGTAATTTATAATTTTAAGCAGTTAAGTAACGATTCTTGCAATAATTATATAAAAGTGGATAATTTATTCTGGATAAATGATGGTATAAATGTAACGTTATTTGATGTCATAAAATATACCCTCACTTGAATCCTACTTTTCCTCAAGTAGGCTCTAGATTTCATTGAAAATGTATCCCAATCGAAGTCAAGAATTTTTCCGTTAAGCACTTTTGTTTTAATCACTTGTACAAGACCAAGCATCTCACAAAATATGGGAAATGAAAACACTCAGATCGCTCAACTAATCTAGGGTGTAACATTTAATTGGCACACTCATTTTCTCGGTCGTGATTAGTTTCATATCATATGCTTGGCAATGATACACATCTCCACCACTAGAGCTAAGGAGAAATAAGTCAAAAGGTAAATTGGGTAATTAAACTTAAGGTTAATCATTCTAACAATCTTTCACCGATAGTACCACACCAACAGGCAACTGAAACATACATACACGGCCGTAACGACAGAATAGACATTACAATCGATTCACATCCTTAATTCGAGTTTAACCAAGGGTTAGGATGGAAGAAACGATATAGGGTTAAGATCTTCAACTTTCACAAAAAGTAATAAACCAACAATTTGGCAGTAATCACGCAAACATTGCTGTAAAACGACGGAAATAGAGACACTCATGATTAGACTCTATCCTCAACCTCGTTCGATAAAACCGTAGAGTTAGTATGCATGAAATTGGAAGGAAATTGTTGTTAAATAAAATTCACAAAACAAATAGATTAAGTTTGGACAAATAAGGTAGTTGCTAGTAACTTTTCCTGACGGTTCCATGATAAAGACTCGAAATATATACAAACGCCTAGACCATAAAAATGACAAAGACAACCTAAGTTGACGTTCCGATAACGGTCAACTTCCCAATCATCCTAATCTTTACATACTTTTACTAAAGTGGTGATATTGGCCACTTTATACAAAACTATACATCGTTGATTTTTATCCACATATCAACGAATAATCGATCCTTCCAAGTATTTCATCGGTTTAAGTTTAGCGAACCGACTATCAATTATCCTCCTCTTTTTATGATGTATTTTCTATTTTTCCATATTTTTTTTCGAAACAAACCTCAGTGCAATTTCATCGTCTTCACAATCATAATTCATCCGGATAATTTTTCCTTTAACACTTCATCTTCGGACATAATAAATAATCGCGAAAGTAGCAAACTACACGAGCTACATATTTTCCCATTGCATTGTGCAATTCTCCGACCTAACCGGAGATAGAAAATTTCACTTTGATACAGGAAATACAAAACTTTACACAAAAGCAACTAGCAACTTTGATTAAGTAGGCTTAATCTATAGGGTAGGCTAAGGTGTAAAGGTGTAACGAAATAGACATTTGGTGTGAAAAAGACAGGAATGGCTCAACAGGTTTTTCTAGGGGATCTTACTCTTATAATGAGAGTAAGCAAAGGGTTACACGGGGTTTAACTAACCAGTGTAGTTAGTCAATTTTACAACATTTAGGCTTTTTGGTGTATTCATAGAAATTTACCAGTTAAACATGTTACTCCATCTAAGTTCATAGTACTCATCATTGTGGTCTCAAGTGATATACCAAGCCAAGTTCTAAAGTCCACTACATCACCAACACACTCATAATTTTTGTGGAATTTTTAGTAAATGTTTAGAAACGGAATAGGCTTAATTCTTACAATTTGGTATTAAGGGTTATAGTGCGTTACGTTATGTAACTAGTAATTTTTACAAAAGTTATGCTAGATTTTTTTTTTAATTTGAGCATAATTTAAGCATTTTAGTGAAGACAAGTGTGCATTCTAATTCTCATCCCCTCACTTGAATTATACAACGTCCTTGTTGTATAGATAAAACATTAAAAACATGAATTAAAAGAATTAGAATGAGAAACTCCCTTGATATTTTGCTCGGTAGATTTTCCATTGTTGATTTTATGAGTAAGAATGTGTGTTGTAAAATGCATCTGAATGCCCCCATGACTACAACACACATTAGATTCTAAAAAATACTCCACCAACGTCTTCATTTTTGTTCAGAAGGTCCTATATTAGGCATAAGAAAACAAGTGCAATTTCTATCTCGGTGTATTCGCTGGTTAGACTCGAAATAAAAATCTAAAACTATACAGGAAGTTGATACGCCGTATCCATTCCTTAGGATACGCCGTATTGATACCTGTAAGTACGAGTCAGAAGTCAAATACATTGTATTCATTTAACGAATATGCCGTATCGACTGAACTGCCAATAAAGTTTAAATTGCAGAAAAATAAAGACTGGATAACGTCTAGATAGTCAATATGCCGTATCCATGGGGTTTGGATACGCAGTATCGAGTACCTGGGAAGACAGACTCGATAAAAAAAATTGAAAATACATTTCGGGTTGTCTCCCGGCAAGCACTTTTGTTTACAGAAAAGTCTTTAAGTTAGAGTTGCCCTAATTTAATCTCATCCTTATAAAATAATTTGGGGTCGAACGGGATGCCAGACGGCACATATAAATTCTTGATAAGATTTAATAGCATCCCCGTTGTTAAGATAATGACAAGTCATGATTTTAACATTTAATTCCTTGATAAAAAAATTTAGTTTTGAAAAATTTATTAGATGTATCATGACTGGTTTCCAAAAGCTTATTTGTCCCATGTGCGTAGGCACCATCATCGGTATTTATTACATTACCCCCCGAAGACTCTTTAATATCGATTTATCATCATCATTATCCTTATCCGATTTTGAATCATCAGGATAAATTATGTTAAAAGGAAATAGATCATTAAAGTATAAAACGTTTTTTTCCTCTTCATCACATTCAGACAATGTTGTTTTAGTTTTCAAATCAAATTCATCGATACGATGAGAAATTTCAACAGGTTCAGTTGAGGAATCTGATTTAGACGTTAGAGCATCATTGTAAACAATGGCTGGAAATCTAGTCTTAAAATCTTTAAGGAAGTCTAAATCATCAAAATAACTGACCGTAGGCTCGGGTGACGAAAACGAAGGCATATTGACTTTTTCATTATCATTTTCCGAATTCATTTTCGAATCATTGACATAAATTATTTTATAAGAAAATGAGTTTTTGTCAAAAATTACCGTGTAATCTTTATCGTCGGATTGGTCAAACGATATTCTAAAGTCAATTTTATTGTTGTTAAGAGAACTTACCGTTGGTTCACTCGAGAGTGCTTTTTCAGGTGTTAATTCCTCAAATACTATAGCTGGGAATTCGATTTCAACAGATCTGAGGTCGTGAACGTCTTCATCATACCAGATCTTACCATACGTAGCAGTTTCCCATTTATACACCTTACCATGCCTACAAGATTTTTCTTCCTCAAGCCTGATATACTCTTCTATAGTAATGTTGGGGTCGTCCATTTTAACCTGTAATAAATTTTCTAGGAAAGAAAACTGTCAAATAGTCTCAATACGCCGTATTCAGTAAACTGAATATGTCGTATTGATGATAGAGTCGAATACGCCGCCGTATCCAAGAATATGAATACGTCGTATTGAGTATTCTACTCAAAAAGTTACAGCAGACTGTAACAATGAAGAAAACACACAAACACACAAATATGCAAATATATACAATGCAAAACACTAAACACACAAATATACAAATTAATCTAAACTACAATAAACTAAAAATACTAATAAAATAAGAATTAAACAACTTTACTCCCCTAAAGCAGTGCCAAAAATTTAATGTGCTGTCATGTAGGGTCAATTTATTGATTACCAAGTTTTAAATTTATATTTAGCCAACTTATCCTAAAACAACACTTTAATGGGCAGTGTACCCGATCGGGTGAAGTTTCGTGGTAAGTAGGGTGTCGAACACTAAGAGTGAGGTCGTTAACCTTATATTCCATCAGTATTTTAATTAATCTAATTAAGTTAATTCTAATTACTTGTTAAACCTATGCTAAACCTAGTTCTAATGATAATGGAGGGTTTTCAGCATGAGAGACTGGCAAAGGTTTTATGGTGACAATAATCAATTCTAAACATAATAAGCATGCAAGAAAACAATCAGAAGATAAAAGAGCGGTACAAGCCAAATGATAGAAAACTGTATTAGCCATATTAAATCCGATTAAATGTTGGTTTGTTTGTTTAGTGCAATGATTTCTTATCTCGAAGCGGCATATCATTCTTAAGACTTAGGCGGGACATCATCCTAAGACCTAGACACGTTGAATCCTGTCACAATTAACGTATCCGCATAAAGCATCCTTTTAGTTTAATTATAATCTATCTAGGGATTAAAGCAATGGTGATCTTGTTAAACCCTAGCCCATCGGGACTTTACCCACTTACTGTTTGACGGTATTTTATATACTGGTAGTTTACTGTTCAAGTCTTTATCAATTAATTAAGAACATACTTGTTGAAACATTACGGGTCACCTGCCGGTCCAACTAAGCTCATAATTTAAAGACAAAGATAGAACATTATTTGTGATCCTATTGGTCCAGTAATATAAAACACGATATGGAGAGCTATCCCAGTATCTAGTTCACTTGTTAGGCGTAACTAGACCCAGTTGAATGATAGGTCGCATATTCAAACACGTAGACAAGTATCATGTGATAAACATAATTAAACTTTTAACGATAAATTAAGAAATTAATTTTAAAACAAACCAAACATTAAACCTTTATTAAGATGGCTAATACCCTAGGGTATTAGCCCATAACCATTGTAATTATACAAGCGTGATCAAATAACCAAGGTAAACTAAACGTTTTACCGAACGATACCAAAAATTAAATGATTACAAGAGTATAGGAATTACACGGTGTCTTCTATGGAATCGTGATTGATGCTTGACCTTTGGTTGCTCTTCTTTTCTTCAGAAAATCATCTTTTATGTGTATGGTATAGAGAATATGATTTTGCACACTGAAAACTCATTTTTGAGTCTTCTATTTATAGTGTCTGAAAAAGACTGGATACGCCGTATTGAATGAAGTCAATACGGCGTATAGGGGTGTTTTCCTTGGAATTCGCGCTAAGTTTATAATTAATTAGATATATCTTCCCAAATTATATTTATTCACCAAATCTCTGAATAGTTATCTAGCTGGATACGGCGTATGAAGGAACTTGGATACGGCGTATGAAGGAACTTGGAATCAATATTCAAATATTATCGTTTAAGCTCTAAAAAGTGTGCCTTTTAGCATGTCTTCACAAATCACTCCGTAATTACTGCAATTTACAACTTTAAGCAATTAAGTAACGATTCTTGCAATAATTATATAAAAGTGGCTAATTTATTCGAGATAAATGATGGTATAAATGTAACGTTATTTGATGTTATCAAATATTCCCCCACTTGAATCCTACTTGTCCTCAAATAGACTTTAGAAATTTATTGAAAATGTATCCCAACCGGAGTTAAGGATTTTTCTGTTAAGCATTTCTTTTGTTTTAATCACCTGTACAAGACCAAGCACCTCACGAAATATAGGAAATGAAAACACTCAGATCACTCAACTAATCCATGGTGTAACATTTAATTGGTACGCTCAATTGCTCAATCGTGATTAGTTTCATATCATATGCTTGGCAAGGATACATATCTCCACCACTAGAGCTAAGGAGAAACATGTCAAAAGGTAAATTGGGTTTTTATAGAGCTTAGGGTTGATCATTCTAACAATCTTTCACCGATAGTACCACACCAACAAGGCAGCTGAATCATACATACA
>BQNB010043024.1:10216-45758 GCA_026074375.1 Tanacetum coccineum | reverse complement strand
TTTTCCAGAAAGAACCGCATCAGAAAGTTTCGTCACAATGTCCTCCAAGTGTTGAAACTTATCAGCAAAACCGATTTTCATCTCAGCAATACCATCTTGGAGTTGTCCCAACACGGCCTTCAAGTTTTCAATTCGATCCTTGTTTGATGCCATAGCTCTGGTACCAATTGATAAGTCCAACTCGGAGCTTAGAATAAAATAGAAAGTAGTCTCTTAGAGTAAGAATGAACCACAATTTCTTTGATAATAATCTTCTTCCATCCATTGTATTTATGAGAGTTTAAATACAAAAAAAGATGACACCAAGATGTGTAACCATCCTATGATTAAACTAGGAAGTAATGATACTAAACTAATGCTAACATGAGAAATAAATGTGACTACTCAAATCCCATGTAGGCATGTCATAGATTTCATGACTTTATTTTGACTCATCATTACCCTCCTCTTGAGAAGAACCTTGACCTCAAGGTTCACGTTGATAAACAAACGACTCGCAATCGCCTTCGTCTAGGGCGCTTTCCATAACAAGTAGTCGTGGCCCTTCACACTTGTGACCCACATTGAATTTTTCATCGCAATTAAAACATAGGTCTTGAGCCCTCTTCTTTTGCATCTCGTCCCAAGTGAGCCGCTTCATAGTTGCGTTCTTTGTTAGTCCAGCCGAGGATGCTTGTGTGATAGGTGACAATCGATTCAACTGCTCATCTCTCATCCGAGCAAGACTTGTAGCATCCTTTAAATTATTTGGCTTGAACATTCGGGTGCCATCTGCAATTTCAGGTTTAAGACCACCCATGAATGTGCCCACAAGTGATTTTTGAGTCCATCCTCGAACTCTATTTCCCAACCTCTCAAACTCCTTTTGATATTCTCGAAAAGGATTCGATTCTTGTACCATTAAAAGAGCTTCATCGAAGTCCTCAAAATCTATTGGACCAAACTGAGGCCACAACTCTTCATAAAAACTATCCTACGTCACTTCTTTCCCTTCCTCTTGATAAGCCTTACATAACCACCGCCACCATTGGTTTGCTTCACCTTGCAAATGGTATTAAACTAACGATACCTTTTGCGTTACCGAGGTGCCTTGGTTTTCGAAGAATTAATCAAGTTTAGTGAAACATTCTGTAGGATCTTCATCACCACGCTATGTTGGAAACTCAAGTTTGGTCAACTTTGAATAAAACATTAACCTCCCTGCTTGTTTATAGTTATCACCACCTTTTCTAGAAAGAACCGCATCAGAAAGTTTTGTCACAATTTCCTCCAAGTGTTGAACTTATAGGAAAAATCGATTTTTATCTCAGCAATACCATCTTGGAGTTGTCCAAACGCATCCTCCAAGTTTTCAATTCGATCCTTGTTTGATTCCATAGCTCTGGTACTAATTGATAGGTCCCAACTTAATGCTTAAAATAAAATAGATAGTATTCTCTTAGGGTAAGAATGAACCATAATTTCTTTGATAATAATCTTCTTCCATCCATTGTATTTAGGAGAGTTTAAATACAAAGAAATATGACAACCAAGAGGTGTAACCATCCTATAATTAAACTAGTAAGTTATGATACTAAACTAATGCCAGCATGAGAAATAAATGTGACTAGTTAAATCCCATTTAGGCATGTCATGGATTTCATGACTTTATTTTGACTCATCATTACCCTCCTCTTGAGAAGAACCTTGACCTCAAGGTTCACGTTGATAAACAAATGATTCACAATCGCCCTCGTCAAAGGCGCTTTCCATAACACGTAGTTGTGGCCCTTTACACTTGTGACCCACACTAAATTTTTCATCACAATTAAAACATAAACCTTGAGCCCTCTTCTTTTGCATATCGTCCCAAGTAAGCCGCTTCATAGTTGTGTTCTTTGTTGGTTCAGCCGAGGATGCTTGTGTGATAGGTAACAATCGATTCAACTGCTCAACTCTCATTCGAGCAAGACTTGTAGCATCCTTTAAATTAGTTGGCTTGAACATTCAGATGCCATCTGCAATTTCAGGTTTAAGACCATCTATGAATGTGCCAACAAGTACCTTTTGAGTCCATCCTCGTACTCTATTTCCCAACCTCTCAAACTCCTTTTGATATTCTCGAAAAGAATTTGATTGTTGTACCTTTAAAAGAGCTTTATCAAAGTCCTTAAAAATCTGTTGGACCTAACCGAGACCACAACTCTTCATGAAAAATATCCCACGTCACTTTTTTCCCTTCCTCTTGGTAAGCCTTACGTAACCACCGCCACCATTGGTTTGCTTCACCTTGCAAATGGTATGAAGCTAATGACACCTTTTGCGTCATCGGGGTGCCTTGGTTTTCAAAGAAATAATCAACTTTAGTGAACCATTCTGTAGGATCTTCATCACCACGGTATTTTAGAAACTCAAGTTTGGTCAACTTCGAATAAAACATTAACCTCCCTGCTTGTTTGTAGTTATCACCACCTTTTCTAGCAAGAACCGCATCAAAAAGCTTCGTTATAATGTCCTCCAAGTGTTGAAACTTATCGGCAAAACCGATTTTCATCTTAGCAATACCATCTTGAAGTTGTCTGAACGCAACCTCTAAGTTTTCAATTCGATCCTTGTTTGATGCCATAGCTCAGATACCAATTAATAGGTCCCAACTCTGAGCTTAAAATAAAATAGATAGTATTCTCTAAGGGTAAGAATAAACCCTAATTTCTTTGATAATAATCTTCTTTCATCCATTGTATTTGGGAGAGTTTAAATACAAAGAAAGATGACAACCAAGAGGTGTAACCATCCTATAATTAAACTAGGAAGTATGATACTAAACTAATGCTAACATGAGAAATAAATGTGACTACTTAAATCCCGTGTAGGCATGTCATGGATTTCATGACTTTATTTTGACTCATCATTACCCTCCTCTTGAGAAGAACCTTGACCTCAAGGTTCATGTTGATAAACAAACGATTCGCAATCGCCCTCGTCTAAGGCACTTTCCATAACACGTAGTTGTAGTCCTTTACACTTGTGACCCACACTAAATTTTTCATCACAATTAAAACATAAACTTTGAGCCCTCTTCTTTTGCATCTTGTCCCAAGTGATCCGCTTCATAGTTATGTTCTTTGTTGGTCCAGCCGAGGATGCTTGTGTGATAGGTAACAATCGATCGACTGCTCATCTCTTATCCGAGCAAGACTTGTAGCATCCTTTAAATTAGTTGGCTTGAACATTCAGATGCCATCTACAATTTTAGGTTTAAGACCACCCATGAATGTGCCAACAGGTGCCTTTTAAGTCCATCCTCGAACTCTATTTCCCAACCTCTTAAACTCCTTTTGATATTCTCGAAAAGGATTCGATTGTTGTAAAAAGAGATTCATCGAAGTCCTCAAAATCTATTGGACCAAACTGAGGCCACAACTCTTCATAAAAAATACCCTACGTCACTTCTTTCCCTTCCTCTTGATAAGCCTTACGTAACCACCGCCACCATTGGTTTGCTTCACCTTGCAAATGGTATTAAGCTAATGACACCTTTTGCGTTACCGGGGTGCCTTGGTTTTCGAAGAATTAATCAAGTTTAGTAAACCATTCTGTAGGATCTTCATCACCACGGTATGTTGGAAACTCAAGTTTGGTCAACTTTGAATAAAACATTAACCTCCTTGCTTGTTTATAGTTATCACCACCTTTTCTAGAAGAACCGCATCAGAAAGTTTTGTCACAATTTCCTCCAAGTGTTGAACTTATAGGCAAAATTGATTTTTATCTCAGTAATACCATCTTGGAGTTGTCCAAACGCATCCTCTAAGTTTTCAATTTGATCCTTGTTTGATTCCATAGCTCTGGTACTAATTGATAGGTCCCAACTCAATGCTTAAAATAAAATAGATAGTATTCTCTTAGGGTAAGAATGAACCATAATTTCTTTGATAACAATCTTCTTCCATCCATTGTATTTAGGAGAGTTTAAATACAAAGAAATATGACAACCTAGAGGTGTAACCATCCTATAATTAAACTAGTAAGTTGTGATACTAAACTAATGCTAACATGAGAAATAAATGTGACTACTTAAATCCCGTGTAGGCATGTCATGGATTTTACGACTTTATTTTGACTCATCATTACCCTCCTCTTGAGAAGAACCTTGACCTCAAGGTTTACGTTGATAAATAAATGATTCGCAATCGCCCTCGTCAAAGGCGCTTTCCATAACACGTAGTTGTGGCCCTTTAAACTTGTGACCCACACTAAATTTTTCATCACAATTAAAACATAAACCTTGAGCCCTCTTCTTTTGCATATCGTCCCAAGTGAGCCACTTCATAGTTGTGTTCTTTGTTGGTCCAGCCGAGGATGCTTGTGTGATAGGTAACAATCGATTCAACTGCTCATCTCTCATTCGAACAAGACTTGTAGCATCCTCTAAATTAGTTGGCTTGAACATTCGGATGCCATCTGCAATTTCAAGTTTAAGACCACCTATGAATGTGCCAACAAGTGCCTTTTGAGTCCATCCTCGTACTCTATTTCCCAACCTCTCAAACTCCTTTTGAAATTCTCAAAAAGGATTCGATTGTTGTACCTTTAAAAGAGCTTCATCGAAGTCCTTAAAATCCGTTGAACCAAACCGAGACCACAACTCTTCATAAAAAATATCACACGTCACTTCTTTCCCTTCCTCTTGATTAGCCTTACGTAACCACCGCCACCATTGTTTTGCTTCACCTTGCAAATGGTATGAAGCTAATGACACCTTTTGCGTCACTGGGGTGCCTTGGTTTTCGGAGAATTAATCAACTTTAGTAAACCATTCTGTAGGATCTTCATCACCACGGTATGTTAGAAACTCAAGTTTGTTCAACTTCGAATAAAACATTAACCTCCCTGCTTGTTTGTAGTTACCACCACCTTTTCGAGAAAGAACCGCATCAGAAAGTTTCGTCATAATTTCCTCCAAGTGTTAAACTTAAGGTTCACGTTGATAAACAAACGATTCCCAATCGCCCTCGTCTAAGGCGCTTTCCATAACACGTAGTTGTGGCCCTTTACACTTGTGACCCATACTAAATTTTTCATCATAATTAAAACATAAACCTTGAGCCCTATTCTTTTGCAACTCGTCCCAAGTGAGTCGCTTCATAGTTGTGTTCTTTGTTGGTCCAGCCGAGGATGCTTGTGTGATAGGTGAAAATCGATTCATCTGCTCATCTCTTATCCGAGCAAGACTTGTAGCATCCTTTAAATTAGTTGGCTTGAACATTCAGATGCCATCTACAATTTCAGGTTTAAGACCACCCATGAATGTGCCAACAAGTGCCTTTTGAGTCCATCCTCGAACTTTATTTCCCAACCTCT
This sequence comes from Tanacetum coccineum, assembly GCA_026074375.1. Taxonomy (NCBI): domain Eukaryota; kingdom Viridiplantae; phylum Streptophyta; class Magnoliopsida; order Asterales; family Asteraceae; genus Tanacetum; species Tanacetum coccineum. The sequence goes on along the minus strand of BQNB010043024.1, from coordinate 40,415 downwards.
CAAACTCCTTTTGATATTCTCAAAAAGGATGTCATAATGTCCTCCAAGTGTTGAAACTTATCGGCAAAACTAATTTTCATCTTAGCAATACCATCTTGGAGTTGTCCCAACGCAACCTCCAAGTTATCAATTCGATCCTTGTTTGATGCCCTAGCTCTGATACCAATTGATAGGTCCCAACTCAGAGCTTAATGTAAAATAGATAATATTCTCTTAAGGTAAGAATGAACCATAATTTCTTGGATAATAATCTTCTTCCGTCCATTGTATTTGGGAGAGTTTAAATACAAAGAAAGATGACAACTAAGAGGTGTAACCGTCCTATATCTAAACTAGGAAGTTATGATACAAAACTAATGATGACATGGGAAATAAATGTGACTACTTAAATCCCGCGTAGGCATGTCATGGATTTCATGACTTTATTTTGACTCATCATTACCCTCCTCTTTAGAAGAACCTTGACCTCAAGGTTCACGTTGATAAACAAACGATTCGCAATTGCCCTCGTCTAAGGCGCTTTCCATAACACGTAGTTGTTGCCCTTTACACTTGTGACCCACACTAAATTTTTCATCATAATTAAAACATAGACCTTGAGCCCTCTTCTTTTACATCTCGTCCCAAGTGAACCGCTTCATATTTATGTTCTTTGTTGGTCTAGCTGAGGATGCTTGTGTGATAGGTGACAATCGATTCAACTGCTCATCTCTCATCCGAGCAAGACTTATAGCATCCTTTAAATTAGTTGTCTTGAACATTCGGATGCCATTTGCAATTTCAGGTTTAAGACCACCCATGAATGTTCCAACAAGTGCCTTTTGAGTCCATCCTCGAACTCTATTTCCCAACCTCTCAAACTCCTTTTGATATTCTCGAAAAGGATTCGATTGTTGTACCTTTAAAAGAGCTTCATCGAAGTCCTCAAAATCCGTTGGACCAAACTAAGACCACAACTCTTCCTAAAAAATATCCCACGTCACTTCTTTTCCTTCCCCTTGATAGGCCTTTCGTAACCACCGTCACCATTGGTTTGCTTCATCTTGCAAATGGTATGAAGCTAATGACACCTTTTGCGTTATCAAGGTGCCTAGGTTTTCATAGAATTGATCAAATTTAGTGAACCATTCTGTAAGATCTTCATCACCACGGTATCTTGCAAACTCAAGTTTGGTCAACTTCGAATAAAACATTAACCTCCCTGCTTGTTTGTAGTTATCACCACCTTTTCCAGAAAGAACCGCATCAAAAAATTTCGTCACAATGTCCTCCAAGTGTTGAAACTTATCTACAAAATCGATTTTCATCTTAGCAATACCATCTTGGAGTTGTCCAAACGCATCCTCCAAGTTTTAAATTTGATCCTTGTTTGATGCCCTAGCTCTTGTACCAATTGATAGGTCCCAACTCAATGCTTAAAATAAAATATATAGTATTCTATTAGGGTAAGAATAAATCATAATTTCTTTGATAATAATCTTCTTCCATCCATTGTATTTGGGAAAGTTTAAATAAAAAGAAAGATGACAACCAAGAGGTGTAACCATCCTATAATTAAACTAGGAAGTTATGATACTAAACTAATGTTAACATGAGAAATAAATGTGACAACTTAAATCTCGTGTAGACATGTCATGGATTTCATGACTTTATTTTAACTCATCATTACCCTCCTCTTGAGAAGAACCTTGACCTCAAGGTTCACGTTGATAAACAAACGACTCGTAATCGCCCTCGTCTAAGTCGCTTTCCATAACACGTAGTTGTGGCTCTTTACACTTGTCACCCACACTAATTTTTTCATCACAATTAAAACATTGACATTGAGCCCTCTTCTTTTGCATCTCATCCCAAGTGATCCGCTTCATAGTAGATAATCGATTCACATGCTCATCTCTCATCCGACCAAGACTTGTAGCATCCTTTAAATTAGTTGGCTTGAACATTCGGATGCCATCTGCAATTTCAGGTTTGAGACCACCCATGAATGTGCTAAAAAGTGCCTTTTGAGTACATTTTTGAACTCTATTTCCCAACCTCTCAAACTCCTTTTGATATTCTCAAAAAGGATCTGATTGTTGTACCTTTAAAAGAGCTTTATCGAAGTCCTTACAATCCGTTGGACCAAACCGAGACCACAACTCTTCATAAAAAATATCCCACATCACTTCTTTCCCTTCCTCTTGATAAGCCTTACGTAACTACCACCACCATTGGTTTGCTTCACCTTGGAAATGGTATGAAGCTAATGACACCTTTTGCGTTACCGGGGTGCCTTAGTTTTCGAAGAATTGATCAACTTTAGTTAACCATTCTATAGGATCTTCATCACCACGGTATGTTGGATACTCAAGTTTGGTCAACTTCGAATAAAACATTGACATCCCTGCTTGTTTTAGTTATCACCACCTTTTCCAGAAAGAACCGTATCAGAAAGTTTGGTCACAATGTCCTCCAAGTGTTGAAACTTATTGGCAAAACCGATTTTCATCTCAGCAATGCCATCTTGGAGTTGTCCCAACGCACCCTCCAAGTTTTCAATTCGATCCTTGTTTGATGCCATAGCTCTGGTACCCATTGATAGGTCCCAACTCAGAGCTTAAAATAAAATAGATATTATCTCTTAGGGTAAGAATGAACCACAATTTCTTTGATAATAATCTTATTCCATCCATTGTATTTGGGAGAGTTTAAATACAAAGAAAGATGACAACCAAGAAGTGTAACCATCCTATAAATAAACTAGGAAGTTACGATACTAAACTAATGCTAACATGAGAAATAAATATGACTACTTAAATCCCATGTAGGCATATCATAGATTTTATGACTTTATTTTGACTCATCATTACCCTCCTCTTGAAAAGAACCTTGACCTCAAGGTTCACGTTGATATACAAACGACTCACAATAGCCCTCGTCTAAGGCGCTTTCCATAATAAGTAGTTGTGGCCGTTTGCATTTATGACCCACACTGAATTTTTCATCACAATTAAAACATAGACCTTGAGCCCTCTTCTTTTGCATCTCGTCTCAAGTGAGCCGCTTCGTAGTTGTGTTCTTTGTTGGTCCAACCGAGGATGCTTGTGTGATAGGTTACAATCGATTCAACTGCTCATCTCTCATCCGATCAAGACTTGTAGCATCATTTAAATTAGTTTGCTTAAACATTCGGATGCCATCTGCAATTTCAGGTTTAAGACCACCCATGAATGTGCCCACAAGTTCCTTTTGAGTCCATCCTCGAACTTTATTTCCCAACCTCTCAAACTCCTTTTGATATTCTCGAAAATGACCCATTTGTTGTACCTTTGAAAGAGCTTCATCAAAGTCCTCACAATCCGTTAGACCAAACTGAGACTACAACTCTTCATAAAAATATCCCACGTCACTTCTTTCCATTCCTCTTGATAAGCCTTACGTAACCACCGCCACCATTGGTTTGTTTCACCTTGCAAATGGTATGAGGCTAATGACACCTTTTGCGTTATCGGGATGCCTTGGTTTTTGAAGAATTGATCAACTTTAGTGAACCATTCTGTAGGATCTTCATCGCCACGGTATGTTGGAAACTCAATTTTGGTCAACTTCGAATAAAACATTAACCTCCCTGCTTGTTTGTAGTTACCACCACCATTTCCCGAAAGAACCGCATCAGAAAGCTTCGTTATAATGTCCTCCAAGTGTTGAAACTTATCGGCAAAACCGATTTTCATCTCAGAAATACCATCTTGGAGTTGTCCGAACGTAACCTCCAAGTTTTCAATTCGATCCTTGTTTAATGCCATAGCTATGGTACCAATTGATAGGTCCCAACTCAGAGCTTAAAATAAAATAGATAGTATTCTCTTAGGGTAAGAATGAACCATAATTTCTTTGATAATAATCTTCTTCCATCCATTGTATTTGGGAGAGTTTAAATACAAAGAAAGATAACAACCAAGAGGTGTAACCATTCTATAATTAAACTAGGAAGTTATGATACTAAACTAATGCTAACATGAGAAATAAATGTGACTACTTAAATCCCGTGTAGACATGTCATGTATTTCATGATTTTATTTTGACTCATCATTACCCTCCTCTTGAGAAGAACCTTGACCTGAAGGTTTACGTTGATAAACAAACGACTCATAATCGCCCTCGTCTAAGGCGCTTTCCATAACACGTAGTTTTGGCCCTTTACACTTGTGACCCACACTAAATTTTTTATCACAATTAAAACATAGACCTTGAGCCCTCTTCTTTTACATCTTGTCCCAAGTGAGCCGCTTCATAGTTTTGTTCTTTATTGGTCCAACCGAAGATGCTTATGTGATAGGTAACAATCGATTCGACTGCTTATCTCTCATCCGAGCAATAGTTGTAGCATCCTTTAAATTAGTTGGCTTGAACATTCGGATGCCATCTACAATTTCAGGTTTAAGACCACCCATGAATGTGCCAACAAGTGCCTTTTGAGTCCATCCTCGAACTCTATTTCCTAACCACTCAAACTCCTTTTGATATTCTCGAAAAGGACAAGATTGTTGTACCTTAAAAGAGCTTCATTGAAGTCTTCACAATCCGTTGGACCAATCCGAGACCACAACTCTTCATAAAAAATATCCTACGTCACTTCTTTCCCTTCCTCTTGATAAGCCTTACGTAACCACCACCACCATTGGTTTGCTTCACCTTGTAAATGGTATGAAGCTAATGACACCTTGTTGGGAATTATGCATTCCTGAATTAGTACCGTTAGTTATATTAGTTAGTACCGCTAGTTATAATTTATACTGATAGTACAAAAATGTTAGTACTGATCAGATAGTTAGTACCGTTAGTATAAAATAGTTAGTACCGTTTATAAGATATGCATGAGATATCTTAGGAAAGGATATGCATGATCTTTATACGCGTTTTGTAAAGCCCATTAGGGTTTCCTTGGTGTATAAAAGGAACCCTAGGCATAGTTAGTAGATATAGTTCTACACAGATCAATAGAGATCGATTAGCAATCATAGTTTTTGTAATCTGTAACCTAGGCAGATTCAAGTTATAATATAAAGTTCTTTTGTGATTCTTAATACTGTTCTTCTTAGCATTATTGATTAGTTTCCGCATAATCAATAGTGTTCAAATCAGTGTTTCATTATTGTTGCTTTAGAATTATCTAAAGGAACAAACCCTTTACAAGCTAAAGGTTAAGATCTATTCAGAAAACGATCCAACAAGTGGTATCAGAGCTTGTGTGGAAACTCTGAATAAGAAGAACTCAATTGTAAGATGGCAGAACAAGATACTCCTCCACCCACTATCACAGCAATGAAAATCCCTATCATCAAGAAGGGAGAATATGATATTTGGAGCATGAGAATGCGACAATATATCTGTCACACAGACCATAACCTATGGGATGTTATTGTCAATGGAGATCTAGAAGAAGAGAGGCATCAACTGGAGAAACATCTGCTCCACCTGCTCCTAAACTGTCCAACCACTGGCTAGCTAACAGGATAAGGACACGAGTTACTAGCATCTAGCTTTATGCATACCTGCTGAATACCACCTCAAGTTTCACAATGTTGCAGATGCTAAATCACTCTAGGAAGCCATCAAATCAAGGTTTGGATGTAATGAAGAATCCAAGAAGATGCAGAAAAATGTTCTAAAACATTAGTTTGAAAACTTTTCTACGCAGTCAAACGAAAATTCTGATATCCAAGGCGTATGATATGTTGTCCATGAAACTAATAAAAGTCAATTGGAGGTTCATGGTGCTCCAATATCAAAGGAAGATATCAACCAAAAGTTCCTAAGAAGTCTTCCTCCTTCATGGAATCAAATTGCTCTAATCATGAGAATAGCCAGACATTGATGAGATTGCTATTGATTACCTCTATACAACAAACATTAGGGGTCTATAAGATAATGAAAAGTCATCAAGTTCCATTTTTTTTTCTACTTCTCAGAATTTGGCATTTCTTTCCTCTGAGAACACTAGCAGTACTAATGAAGTTAGTACTGCTAGTGGAGATTTTGGGGTTAGTACTGCTGGAGGAATTAGTCAAGTTTCATCTACCCCATGTGCTCATGATGTAGTGTGCTTTTTCTTTGCACAATCAACAACCAGTTCTCAACTTGAAAATGAGGATTTTCAGCAGATTGATGAAGATGACTTGGAAGAATTAGATCTTAGATGGCAGGTAGCTATGTTGACTGTCAGAGTGAAGAAATTCATTCAAAAGACAAGAGGGAACTTGGATTTCAAAGAAAAACGACTTGTTTCTCTTGATAAGTCAAAAATTGAGTGCTACAGCTGTCACAGAAAAGGGCACTTTGCTAGGGATTGCAGATCTGGAAGGAATCAAGGGAGAAGATCTTATGGTGACAATGGTAGGAGCAATGCACCAACAAATGAATCTTCATCACAGGCACTGGTGGCTCAAGATGGTCTAGGAGGCTATGATTGGAGTAATGATTTTGAAGTAGAACCAGTCAAGTATGCTTTAATGGCAATCTCTTCTTCAAGCTCATCAAGTTATTCTGACAAAGAGGTACAAAACTGTTCTAAACAGTGTCTTGAATCTTTTAAAACTCTTTAAAAAACTATGATAGTAAAAGAGAAAAACATAGCAGAGCAAGACTAGAAATTCAGGGTTATGAGTTATCCTTAGAGTACTAGAATTCTAGGATACTTGTACATGAAAAGAATGAATTGCTTGGGGTGAAATGTAACATTCGCAAGAATTTTTGAAAGTTTTTGAATGAACGATTTACCCCTTTGACATTTGGGTTCTTGACTGGACTTTTTGACTTTTGGTCTTTTATTGTCTCGTAAAAACAATTACCGTGTAACCGGTAAAATTTTCAGAACATATTTTAAATAATAAATCATATTTATGATTACATCTCTCATGTGCAAGTTATTTTTGACTTATTTGATGGGAGAAAGAAGGGAAAATTCGAAACACAAAAAGGATATATATTAATTCTTAGTTGATTTATCAAAAAGAACCACTAAATCACGTTTTCACGATTCGGACCCTAAAGCAATTTGATGTAAAACGATATTTCAGACAACTTTTTAGTTTTACCCGAGACTTGAAAACAAGCAGTAAGTATGGCTAAAACAGCCTCGCAAAGTTTTGAAAACTACACACAACGGGTACCGACACACAAAAATAATTAAATTTATTTTTAATTATCACTATTTATTTAATAAAAATATTAAATAAAATCATTTAATATTTTAATTATTTAAGCGTTGTTGATGACGCGAATATCCGAGTTAAAACTCATTTTTATTTTAACCGAGTCACAAAATAAGTAACAAATATTTTTATAAATGTTATAAGAATATTTATGAAATATTATCAAGTAAATACTCATTTTTATCAGAAAAATGATTTGGAAAACAATGGCGCAAGTTTCGTGCGTTGAATCATCCGTTAAGTCGTCCAAACGAGTCCCGAACCACTTTTTATCAAAACTATATTAAAAAGTTACATTTTTAACCCTAAACTATTTTAACTTTTATATATAAATAAAAATTTATAACATTTATCTCATTATCATTTATATATACAAAACATATACACACATCTTCATCACTCTCTCTCCCTCTCCAAATTCCGGCCGCCCCTCCCTTCCGGCCAGCCGCCGCCGGCCACCATGTCGCCGCCGCCGGAAAAGTTTTCCGGCGAGCGTTTCGGCCGAAACCAAAAGTGTTTCTCTTCGCCCGATCTATCCGATCATCATACTCACTCGCCTCCACGCGCCTTCCCCCCCCCCCCCCCCTCTGGCTGTCGCTTGCTCGCGTCGCTCACCAACCCAGACTCATGTTCACACTCGACAAACCACCAACAGCGCTGCCACCACTGCTGCCGCCACACCGATGCACCACCACCACCACAAGACCATCGTCATCATTATCATTATAACACCACCATCATCACCACCTCCACCACGTCACCATCATCACCGCCACCACAACCACGACCCATCAAGGTTCTGATTGGTTATGTCTGCATCAGCCGACACCAAAAGGGTGTGTTCGGTATGACAGAAAACCCAAAATGGGTGCGTCCGTTTTCTGGTTAAACAACACAAGGGTGTTGTTTCGGTGGCTTAGCAGCAGAGTGCGCATGGTTTTTCCTAAGCCCCAAAAAGGGCGCGTTGGGTTAGGGTCAGCCCCGAAAAGGGTGCGGGTGGTTTGTGTTTTCATCGAGCAGGGTACGTTCGGTGTTGTGTTTAGCACCATAGGGTGCGTCCGATTTGTGAGTCACCCACAAGGGTGCGTTTGGCGTGTCTAAGCACTATTAGGGTGCATTTGTTTTTGGTACTCAACAGTTACGGTGCGTCGGTTTTGTTATAAGCACCAACTGGTGCATTGGTTTCATGTGTAAAACAGCCACGAAGGGCGTGTTTGTGTCTGTGGTGAAAACCACCACGAGGGTGGTGGTTGTTTCGACAAAGAAGCCTACAAGGGTGCGGCTGGTTGGTGTATCGACAGCCCTTGCGGCTGCGTTTGGTTGGACAGATTTGCACCAAGGGGTGCGTTTGGGTTAACATAAGAACCAAGGGGTGCGTTTGGGTTTAGAGAAGACAACAAAGGATACGTTTGGTTTAGCGAAACAATAAGGGTGCGTTTGGTAAATATAAATCAAATAATAAAAGGCATTAAGATTTTATATATATTAAAATCGGATAAATTGGTGGTAAAATGGTTAAATAAATACGATGTTTATTAGTTTGTCAGATTAGATATAATAACGTGAATATATATATATATATATATGTTATATCTGAAACAAGCGGGAGTTGGAAAAATGGAAACCCAAATAAATTGCAACATATATTGAATAAGGGAAAACATTAAGCTTTACGAAAATGGAAAACATTAAGTTTTATGAATGTGGGAAACGTTTTGAAAATGAGAAAGTCATGACGAAATTTATATTAATATACTTTGCGTTTGTTTTTCAATTTATTTATTTAACCAACCACCAAAGTATTACAACTTTAAATCTAAATCTTTATTAACATGTCGCGTTGACGTAACCATTCATCGGGAAACCCAAAAACATTATCCTAGGCTAGTGGGACTTAGCCGTTAAGATTAGCTGCAACTTCTTGATCGAGCCGCTTCGTCTTCCGTTCGTAGGATACATTACTTGACTTCATTTTTGGTTACGAATGCATATTTGACTTTTGAAAAAGGATTACGGATTAGCTTAAGCGGATTGAACTGATGACAAAAACAGTACTGCCCGGGTGTTCTTGGAGGGGACACCGGTAATGGGAGTACATATTTTTACTTTAATGCTCGAGTGTTCTTGGAGGGGACACCTGTGATGGGTATATATAAGTCTTCGTCACAGCGTCATGAACTGTAAATCATTTGGAGGGTGAGTACGAATGTTATGAAATAGATCTATTCGGGTGTGATCCCCGTTCGGGTGATTAGCTATCACTGGGCAAACGAACGTTATAGCATGTTGTCTACGCGAATGCTATAAAATAGATCTATTCGGGATTGACAATCCCCGTTCGGGTGATTAGCTATCACTGGGCAAACGAACGTTATAACATGTCGGATTACGATTGGTTGGGCCTACAGGGCCCACAATACTTACATATGAACTCTTACTGTTATATTAGTGCATCGGTTTCATGAACTTAGAGTAATTGTAATCATTGTTTTATACTCACATGGATATTTACTGTGCCTTGAATAAAGTGGCAATACATACTTGAAACATTTTGGTGACATTAAATTGGTCATGCATTCTTTATAAATCTTTGGGATAAGATTGGTACTTTTGGTGACATTAAATTGGTCATGCATTCTTTATAAATCTTTGGGATAAGATTGGTACTTTTGGTGACATTAAATTGATCATGCATTCTTTATAAATCTTTGGGATAAGATTGGTACTTTTGGTGACATAACAGTGGACAAATACATTCAGTTGAAACTTACATTCATATTTAAACTAATCTATGAACTCACCAACTTTAATGTTGACACTTTTAAGCATGTTTTTCTCAGGTGAATTAGATGCTTGGATTATTTGATGTGCATTGGAGTCTTTACATTCAAGTTTTTCATGGTGATGCAATTATGGGACAACTATTATTTTGATTTCAGAAAATCAACGAGATTGTTTTACAAACGACACATTTAGAGGTCGTTCTCTTGTATCTAGCGCTGTGTATTATGAAGTAGCACCCCATGTGGTATTCCGCTGCGTTGTATGATTTTTGGGGGTGTTACAGATTGGTATCAGAGCACTGGTTATAGAGAACTAGGTTGCATATTTTACCCTAGACTATAACCGTTTTCACAAACATTGCATCACATCAAACATTTTCAAAGTGCATACACGCTACTTGCTTATGTGCTTACATTACGTGCTGCATTAAGTGCTTACGTGACATACATATATATAATATATATATATGCTTGCATTCCTTTCGCGTATATCGTACGCTTATTTATATAAGAGTTATTATATAAATACCAGAATATTTTTAAGACATTGTGGGTTGCACAATGGTCTCATTCTACTCGTCAGACATTGTGAGTTGCACAATGGTCTCATTTTACTTTTTAGACATTGTAAGTTAAACAATGGCTCTAAAAATATTTGTTTTGGACTTTATACAGTATCGTATTACACGAAAGCCATCATAATATTGTTCACATGGAATTATGTATGAATCTAAGTATTACAAGTCTTGTATGGGCGGGACTTGTAATATGAGGATTGATATGATAATTGCTATGTTAACAAAAACCCGTCACAGTTCTGTTTACATGGGATTATATATAAATCTAAGTATTACAAGTCTTGTATGGGCGGGACTTGTAATAGGAGGATTTATAGGATAATTGCTATGTTGACTCATTCCTAAAGACCTTTACCTTAATTACTCTAACCGAGTACTCATTAACTATCTTGAACTCTATGTCGATCTCGCCTGGTAGTTTTACTCCCAGTCTCCGAAGACGAGGTTTGAACACTCGTCCCATACTCATTAGAGCACATGCATCGTCATGTCATCCATCACCTTGAAGGTTATCTGAGTACGCGTATTGCATCGGGAATTATTAAGTAGGATGATTTATAATATATTTATTTGAAAGGATTGGGACGCCTCTTCATTTAAATAAATAAATTGTAAATCACCGAACCATAAGTTTATCAATTGATTATTTACATAAATTAGGACGCTTCTTTATGTAAGTAATGAATTATAAATGAGTGGGCTTAATGGTAACCGATATGAGACGAGTATGAACTCGAACCCGATAATCACCGAAATCCGTTAAGAAGATCTAAAAATACAATCGTGTCTAACCACTCAGCAGAATCTTAAGGCCTCGCTTGGAACTACCTTATCTCATTCTTAAGTTATTACTTTTACCATTACGAATCCTCGCGATCACGAACTGTTTGTGGAACTAACAAACTTGTTACACACTTGAACAAATGGAGTTGATTCATCCTCGAACTAATGACTGAGTACCTTATACCGCCGTCTATCGCATAAGCTCTCCCGCGAACTCCTTACATTTGTTGAACTTTATTCTGAGAATATTGTTTCTCGAAATGGTTGTTATAGTCATTGTCGTTATGGTTGCTGTTGTTGGGTCCTGGAGCGGTCTTTGTACAACTTTACCCATTAGGTAATGCAACCCCCTTAAACCAGATAAACACCAATCGATGAAAGAGATAGTCAAACTATTCATTTTGGGCCACTAATAGTACAACAATTAAGTCTTGATACATCCTAGTACTGCCAAGTAAGTTGGATACTTACATTCATTAGCCTCGTCCGTTATTAAGCATCAAACATTACAGATATCGGAAACTAAACACTGCCCGTAAACAGTTAAAAACTTTACACAGACATACTCACGAGACTACACTTTCTCCTTCGACGCTTTCACTATCAAGATACTTTCCTTAAAACGCGGTTGTATCAGTCATAAGATTTGTAATGATTTATTTTGAGGTACCCATTTTGATGGATTAAATAGCCTGATCAAACCTAGTCAAAGTTTTTCGTATATTGAGAAAGTGTCGAAACATCAAAATTTTCTGAATAAAGTTATCAACATCTTATTTAGAACACGTTTATTAAATCTTAAATCTTTTCTTGGTCACACAATCAGTTAACACAAATTAAATCTCGGGACGAGATTCCTTTAAGGGGTAGGTACTGTAACAATTCACATTTTTGAGTCATTTTACGTAAACAAATATTCAACTAATTATTCTAAACTTTTACGCGTTCACTGTTAATTTTTAACGTTTGGTTAAATCGCGTAAACTAAAAGTCATCATTCAACGTAAACGGGCATCAAACAAATAAAATCTTACGTCAAACAAGTGTCATAGAATTTTCACAAAGGTAATTTATACGTTTTCATATTTTGTTTTCGTATTTAAAAAAAAAACTTACGTTCTACGTTTACGCTCAAGCATACATGAAAACCTTATCACTTTTCTATACTAATGCATGTTATATCAAAATTTTAAATCGATACTTCCTTTAATCCCTCTTTTGCCGCCCAAACTAATGGGGTAATACCAACATTTATTTTCTTTCCTAGAAATACACCTTTACCTCTTTTATTTATCATGATATTCAAAAAGTTGTTATAAAACGTCAGATTTTAAAGTTACAGTTCTTTTTACGGATAAAGTTTTTCAGCGTTTTATACAAATAAGTAATAAAACATGCTATATAAATGTCTATAAGACAATTATGTAATAAAAGTGTGTAAATACCTCAGTTCGAGGAAATAATGTGTTGGAAAACAATGGCGATAGTTTGCGTGACTAGAATCGACCGTTAACTTGTTTTTTCAAACGGGTCCGAACCGAAAGTTATAATTGGCTACCTTAAATTTTTTTCACAATTTAACCCTCAACTATTACTCACTTGCCACTTTGTTTTGAAAGTTTTATTATAAATATAAACTTTTCATTTTTTTTATAACACACACATATCTTCACCCTCTCCCTCCCCATTTCGGTGCCCATGGGCCGCCGCGGCCACCATCCATCCAGCCACCGGTAGGTATAACTATTTCGCCGGCTTAGTTTTCTGGCGGAGCCAAAGTGTTTCTCCATCAAAGGTTTACTATCTCGAATCGATACAACCATGTACAAGCGCCACAACTCGCCACCACCGCTGTCTCCATGCGACCCCACCACCCTTTCCCTCACCTCTGCAAACCCCGAATACAACACCGTCTTCATCAATCATAATAATATATTCACAACCACAGCCCGAGACACCACCCAACCCATCACCATCTTCAATCAAAAAAAGCCACGACAACATCACCTCAGCCGAAACACCCCACACTTCATTCATCACCTCCACCGCGACTCAACCACCACAAGGGTGCGTTCGGGTTTGGTCTAGCAGCCACGGGGGGGGGGGGGGAGGTGTTGTTTCGGTGGTGAACCACCATAGGTAGGGTGCGTTTGGTTTCGCGGTTTATCATCGCAAGGGGTGCGTTGGTTTGCGGGCACCACAGCCAACACGGGTGCAGTTGGTTTGTGATAAAACAGCCGCAAAGGGTGCGGTTGGTTTGTGGTTAACACGCGACGAGGGTGCGTCTGGTCCGGGTAAAAGCACCACAGCCAAGGGTGTGTTTGGTTGCGTTTGGTTTTCATAAGCCGCACCAAGGGTGCGTTTGTTTGTTATTAACAGCCCAAGAGGGCGTTTGGTTTCGGGTTAACACCATCGAAGAGTGCATTTGACTGTGACAGCCAACAAAAAGAGTGCGTTTGGTTTGTCTCGACACCGAGTAGGGTGCATTCGGCTGTTAAAACAGCCATAAGGGTTGCGTTTGGTTCGGTTATAAAAACCACGCAGGGTGCGTTTGGTTCGGTTCAGCGTTTAGGGTGCATTGTGTTTATTATAAAACAACAAGGGTGCGTTGGGTTTGTGGTCTCAACCGAACAGGGTGCGTTTGGTTTAGTTAAAAACGCCACAAGGGCGCGTTTGGCAGATTAGGGTGCGTTTGGTTTATTGAAAATCCAACAAAGATGGTGTTTGGTTTTGTTATAAACGAGATAGGGTGCGTTTGGCTGTTAAACAGCCACTTAGTGAGCGTTTGATTGTTATTAAAACCACATAAGGGGGTGTTTGGTTAGGCAGTTAACCAAACAGGGGTGTTTGGTTTGCTGGATAACACCGTAAGGGTGTGTTTGGGTGAGCAGATTAACCATCAGGGTGTGTTTGGGTGAGCAGATTAACCATAAGGGTGTGTTTGGTTTAGCAGAATCTACATAGGGGTGTGTTTGGGTTAACAACAAGGCTGTAAGGGTGCGTTTGGGACAACATAAATCGAATAAGGGAGCGTTTGGTTTAGCGAAACAACGAGGGTTCGTTTGGTTTATACACTTGACTAATAAATATAACACGAGACTTTATAAATTATAAATCGGAACAAAAATGGTGGTTAATGGTTAAATAAATATGGTATTTATTAATTTGTTTAGTTATAAATATATATAAATATATATTTAAAACACGTAGATATTTTTTAACGCGCGGTTTGTTGAAAAATGGAAAAGAAAACATTAGGTTTTATAAATATGGGGAAACGTTATATAACCGGGAAGGTCATGACAAAATTTATATAACTTTTTATATTTAGTAATGTTTTACTAAAGCCTCTATTATTTTAGAAACTGATAAAAGGGATTAAGTTATATTTTAAAGATATAATAATTTGTATTATACGATAACCTGACAACGAACGAAATCTATACTTTTACAAGGAGACAATAATTTTAGCTATGATCCGTCAATAAGACGAAAGATTAATTTATAAAATATTATTTTATAAATTCCTGACTAGAATGTAAAATCATAACTTTTGTAAAAGCATTATAAACGTCACATTAATCTTCGGATTGTTTGTATTTGTTATATAACGCATGGTATGAGTTATATAAGGGTTTATTTTTCATATGTAATATATAAAGAATATATTGCATACTTTGGTTAAACTTTTAATTTTTATTTTTTTTAAAGCCAAACACCAAATACGTATGTCAATTTGTGGAAAATAAATCTTTATCAACGTGTTGCGTTGACATAGCCATTCATCGGGAAACCCAAATTCATTATCCTAGGCTAGTGGGACTTAGCAGATAAGTTAAGCTGCAACTACTTGATCGAGCCACTTCGTCTTCCGTTTGTGTTGTGCATATTAGATGCCTATCTGTCAATCGTTCTTCAACATCGAGGTGAGTTTATAGCCCCACATTTTACATGTTTTACATATATTTTTGGGGTGAGAACATGCTTGTTTGCAAATGCATTTACATGGTTGATTACAAATTGGTTTACATACTGTTGGGAATTCTTAAAAACGACTAAGTGTCGTTTCTGCTGTTAGAGATGTTCGTTTCTGCTGATAGCATTAAGTCGTTCCTGCTGACAGTTCAAGTAGCATTCCTGCTGATAATGTTCCTGCTGACAGTTCAAGTAGCGTTCCTGCTGATTATGTTTCTGCTGGTCATGTTCTCGTTTCTGCTGACAGAGATATAATCTGTGATTGTTATTTTAGACGTAAATTAATGTAATTATGGAATTATCATTCATTAATAGAGGTAGGAGATAAATTAGGAAGAGAATTGATGTATATCTCTTACGTGGATTTTAGTTTTCTTGTTGACAATTAGGGTTTCTTCTTATAAAAGAATCCTTTAGATTAGGTGTTTTGGTCCATTACACAAGTCACAAAACATTTTATTATCAATAGAAAGATCCATGAGGATCTTTGTTCTTCTTTATATTTCGTTGGGTAGTTTCCGCCTAAATCATTGTTAGAGTCTCTCACGTTTATACTTGTGATTACATAGTGTTATCACAACCATAGGCTAGAAGATCTATCTAGTTACAGACATAAACAAGATAGATCTTCTGCCTATGTGGTTGTATAATCTTATGTAATCACAAGTATATACGTGAGAGACTCGACACAATTTGTTTAGGCGGAAACTAAACAACGTAATATAAAGAAGAACAATGATCCTCTATGGATCTTTCTATTGATAATAAATTGTTTTGTGACTTGTGTAATCGGTCCAAAACCCTAATGCTAAAGGTTTCTTTTATAGAGAAGAAACCCTAAATTGGTCAACAAGAAAACTAAAATCACGTAAGAGATATACATCAATCTCTTCCTAATTTATCTCATTCCTATATTAATGAGATAATTCCTTAATTTCTTTAATTACGTCTACTAAATAAACAATCGTGAAGTTTCTAATCTCTCGTCAGACAGAAACGAGAACATGACCAGAGAAACATAATCGCAGGATTACAGTACTTGAAACTGTCAGAAAGGAACATTATCAGCAGGAATGCTACCTTGAAACTGTCAGCAGGAACGACTTAATTGTATCAAGCTGAACTAGAACATCTCTAACAGCAGAAACGACACTTAGTCGTTTTTAAGAATTCCCAACACATACTCATTTACATAGCTCGCCATGGGATACATAATTTGACTACATTATTGGTCACAAATACGTTCTTTACTTTTGAAATGATTACGGATTAGCTTAAGCGGATTGTACTGATAACAATACAGTACTGCCCGGGTGTTCTTGGAGGGGACATCGGTAACGGGAGTACATATTCTTTAAATAAAGGCCCGGGTGTTCTTGGAAGGGACACATGTGATGGGTATATATAAGTCTATGTCACAGCTTCATGAACTGTAAATCACTTCGAGGGTGAGCGCGAATGTTATGAAATAGATCTATTCGGGTGTGATCCCCATTCGAGTGATTAGCTATCACTGGGCAAACGAACGTTATAGCATGTTGTCTACGCGAATGCTATAAAATAGATCTATTCAGGATTAACAATCCCCGTTCGGGTGATTAGCTATCACTGGGCGAACGAACGTTATAACATGTCGGATTATGATTGGTTGGGCCTACAGGGCCCACAATACTTACATATGAACTCTTACTGTGCCCCTATTTATGTGCGCACGCGCGCCGCGCGCGCATGATAACTGAAGAATTGTAATCATAGTTTTATACTCACATGGATATTACTATGCCTTATGAATAAAGTGGCAAATTTCTCGCGATTCTTGATAAATTGTTGTTAAACTATTTTTGGTTGACATTTAATTTAGGTCAGCATTCTTTCATAGATCTTTGGGCTCAAGATTGGTATTTTGGTGACATTAAATTTTTTGGTTTCTTTAATTTGTCATTCTTTATAAATTTTGGCGCCATAAGATGGTACTTTTGGTGATATTAAATTGGTCATGCATTGCGCTTTATTAGATAATATTTTGGGATATGATCGCGCGCTCTTTTGTGTGACATTAAATTGATCATGCATTCTTTCGGATATAAAGATATAGATCCGTGTCTTCCAAGCTATCGCTACTTCGCCTCTTTGTTCTGAGGTGTCGGGGAGAAAGGTGTATCAGAAGTAGAGGTTGCCTAGTAATGTTTATCTGTCATAGTGCATCATTGTGAGATTTGATGTGCAGATTTTGTGGAACTGATTATATTTGTGGAATGGAGCAGTTTCTGATTGCAGAGAGTAAAGTGATCGGTTTTTGTGAAAGTTGATGTTCGTTGTTAACAATGAATTGACTGATGTTGGTAACACGAAATCGGGTGTCAATAGGATTGTAGACTTTATCGATGTGTAGTTTAGATCGTAAAGAATCACTGTAAAAGTTTAAACCTTTTTAACTTAAAGACTCTAATTTTAACCTTAAACCAAAAATTAATTATCCACTAACTTTCAAAAATTACCGCTTTGGATATATAATTACCTCACTAGAAGAAACTCATGCATCTATATCGCTCATTTTTTACGCTCTCGTTCTCCTTGTGATATAATAGTTATAAAATCTTGTTTGTGTGTGTGTGGACCGAAATTGACGCAAAGAACTATTGTAAGGCGATAAATAGTGTTGCTAGTTTTAGTGCTATGGACTCGCGAGATACTGGGTATTAAAGGTTCGCGGTTTATTCTTTTTTTTTGTGTGCGTTTTGATTCGTTTTTGTTGTTTTTAGATGTTTTGTTGTTCTTTTTATGTAGTGTTAGTATTGTGGACCGATCAGGGCGTAGGTCGAATTAGGTAAGTAGGTATATCAACTTGGGGAGTTGTTCTCGGGATTGATAAGTCGGGGATGACTGATCAAACGGAGGGTTCGGGTTTAAGAATGCCTTAAGAATTGATAGGAGAGAGATCGGCTGAGGTATGACGAGTTGGTTCTACAGCTCTATTATGTGAGTAGAGGTCGTTCTCTTCGGTGGTATGCTGATAGCCTTGTGGTATTATGAGTACGATGATAAACGTGTCCACCGATGCGGGCTCAAGGTTGTGGGTGGATTCCGCGAGTTTTGTTTCCAAGTTGTTTTCGGTGTGATGTTTTGTCTATACTTAAAGATTGAAATCGTTTTCCAAGTAGTAGAGACCATACTCAGATCGATTTGGCAATCTTTTATGCAGAGAAGTTGCCAATAACGTGTTGACATATGCACTCGCTAAACACTATTAAAAGTCCTTCAAACTTGACGTGTAGATCACGTGTTTATTGAGATGATCTAGTATGTTGCATAAGGTGTAATTGCGCGCAAAAGTTTAAGTACTATTATATTCTTCTCCGATAATGCTTCTTGTAAATATCTCTAGAGAAAAGAGTAATCATCGACGTTCTTTTGATAGATAGTATGAAGGCTTGTGTCTTTCAAGAACTTGTCTTTTATAGAGCTTCATATTAATTCAAGTTCTTTAAAGAGTCTTCAAATTTGATGATTTTCATTCAACAAGAATAAGCATTAAATTATCCCATGGCGATTGATACCAATTGAAACAAGTATGATAATATATCAATCTATGATACAAAATCTATACATTAGAAAGTTTTAGAGAGAGCGTAAAGAGAGAGAGAGGAGGGTGACGAGTAGAGGAGAGGGAGAGGAGGAGAGAAAATTAGAAATATTAGATTAAGAAAGAGAAGAATCACCAACCCTTAACCCTTCTTTAGCCCTCCTTTTATAAGAAAGAAGGAGGGACTAGAAAGCAAGTTATAGCGAGCTTGATTATGTATATTACAACTTAGTGTTCCACCTATTTGTTACTGTTTTGTCCAATATTATCTAGATTTATGTAGAGACTTGATTTAAATAGGCCGAGATGTGATCATCAACATAACATCTTTATTTTGACTAGAGATTTGCTCTGGACTACGCCATGCACGTTCTTTCTTCTTCGTCTGCTGTGTTGTCACACACACTCACCCACGCACTCAGCATATAACGATGTCTCATGTAGTCTCTCAGGAACATCTATGTACTGAGAGCACGCTATATTAGAATGACACACAATATCGTAAAATGGACAATAGTAAAGGAAAAAAACATAGATAAATGATCTTGAAAGTGAGAATTGTATAGAGCGTCGCGCGCAATGGACTGAACAATGCCTAGGTGCCATACAAAAATCTGTGATGGGTCTAAATCACTCTAGTTAATAAAATAGTCGATATCGCTGAGAGTATTAGAACTATAAAAGAACAATGCTCATGGTCGATTCGAACAAAAGCGAATCTTGTGGTTTAGTTTCTCCATGCATTTCCCAATACCTGAATTATCTCAATTATATATTAGGATTTTAGTATCGTATAAACAATAGCTGACGTATTGAATATTGCGTTGTACCATGTATACCATTACATGCTTCTTGAATAGATGAATGTGTATTGTCATATTTGTTATCTCAGATAAAGTATGTTAATAAGTGTCTCTGTTGTCGCTGTATGGTCCGTCTCTCGATCCCACATCTAGAGTGCCATCACAGGTTTTTCGTTTAATTATCGCTAGAGGTGTTCGTACTGTTAGCTCCTTGGACCTCATAATATATATCCCTTAAGTTTTATACATAGACTACAGCTCGCTCGCTTTGTGTGCACGATGTTATATCAAACATCAGTTGGATAGGTAGTGAGTGCGCGCAATATAGTAGAGCATAGAGATATATAGATCCCAGTCACTTGTGTGTGTACGAAGTCGTCGCGACTGTACAGCCCCCCCCCCGTTGAGGGCAGATGTATGCATGTACTAATGAGTAAGTGTACTATCGCAGTAAGATCTTGAGAAGGTTTCAGAGTAGAGATAAACTGATGTAGTGTGTGAATCTCTCTCATAGAGACTCTAGTCGTCTTGATTCGAGAGTGTGCTATCATCGCGCATAAGGTTGTAGTCAGCATAAGAGGTCGCATCAGTGAGTAAGAGCTCTCTGAGTAGTCTGCTGCTACGAGTGTCAAGATAGGTCATGATTGTGAACGTTAGTGAGATCAGGCACAGGGCTTTGAGTATGATCGGCGCGTACTGATGTCTCCACTAGTTGTACTCTGACAAGTTAGATAGTCGCAGTGATTGTATTGAATGAGCTACTCAGAAGAGAATGACTTTAGGCAAGACAAGCAAGATAAGATATGAGACGTTCAGTGATTATTGAATTAGATTAAAAAATAAACTACAACTTTCAGTTTATAATATAAACAACTACAACTTTTAGTTTATAATATAAACAGTTATCGTTGATTTCGCAAATTATACCATAAGATAAAAGAATGAAACAAGGTAAGTAGTCATTATCTCCCTCCCAAAATAAATGTCAAATTTATCTTTTTAGAGTCTTGATTTTTTAACTTTTGGACGCTCGATTAGAGGGAGAAGATAGTTCAAGTTTGTTTGATTGTTCATGGTATGTAACTAGGACCTGATAGCGTAGATAGAGTTGAGAACTGTATAAGATTGTTAGTAGATATACTGAGTATATGGTCTATCGTGAGTGCGCTCTCGTATAGACTAGTCTTAGTAGCGTAGTATTCGAGATCGATGAATCAGTCCCGAATCAGTGAAACCTATCCTGTTGTGATGATAATGTAGTGCTCATAATGATGATTGTGAGAGCCTGTGTCGTTCATAATTCCGATGTGGAAATGTTTAGCTCAGTTGAAATGGACTAGATTCATAGTGTGAGTGAGAGTAGTGAGATGCGTGTGCGCTGAGTGTGTGCTATCTTGCTTGATATTATGAGATGTCTCATTCATCGTCCAGAGTTATGTATAAGTAAAGAAGGACGAGTCATAGATGTATATGCGTTATCGTGAATGAGCAGTTATGTGATGTCTAAGTATATTGTGAATTGTATGTGAGAGATCGTTGGCGTGTATGTTTACATGCGTGTGAGTCGTCTCTCTCATCGCTAGATGCACTTGCGAGAGAGTGTCGTACGCGTCGAGTAAGTCGTAGTTTTAACGATCCCCATGTGTTTGACAAAAAAGTAGTTATAGTTTAGGTTTTACCCTTGTTCTCTATAACCATGAGCTCTGATACCAATCTGTAACACCCCCATTTTTGACATATAGCAGCGGAAGCTAATCTGGGGTATTACTTCATGGATCAACAGACATAATCATAGAAAACGACTCATAAAGAGACGTTTTGGAAAATTTTGTTATCATTTATTTATTCATCAGAGTTTTTACAAAAAGAGGTCCCAAAATCTAGAAACATAAAGTTTGAATGATAACAATTTAGCCATCTTCAAGTCCGTGCCACTTCGTGCCATAAGTTGCTCAATTACCTGAGATAAACATGCTAAAAAGGTCAACACAATGGTTGAGTGAAATTCATAGGTTTATGATAAATAGTTGAATACAAGTCATCATAGACAGTGGGTTACGTTGTTATACACCCATAGATAGTAATAATTGCAATGAGTACAATTATCATAGAAAACAGTATTATTGCCCTAAGCTCATGACATCAATACGTTAACATGGAAATCACCGTAGTGACATTGGTTGAGGAACAAATGTCCCTGTGGAAAGGTAACTTGCCAAGGTTACCCATTAAGTCAAATATAGTGCGTTTGGTTACCCCATGAACGGGTATACCAACGGGAGTCGTCACCCCCAATAGATCTATCCACAATATTTGCGTTTACTCGCAAGTAATTAATGTTTCATGATATGGAAATAGTGGCACTGGAAGGTACTTAGGCAATAATATATCTGGATAGCATACAGTTGGAAAAACACTTGCATTCATGGTTTAAGCATGTATCCCCCTCGCGGGTTTATAAAGTATTCAAAAGATTTAAAATGCGAGGCTATGAACTCACCTTAACAGGGAAATCTGATTGATGGCAAAAGTATATGAAATGAAAGTAACGGCCTCGTCACGTAACCTGAGGGTAATATGTCAAGTCTTAGTGTGATTGTTTATGTTTTCAAAACTTTATAAAGTTTAACATACATCTTACTTTGATTTATTAATTTATGGAAATATTGTATCACTGTTCGGGCTATCATAATTCAGAGGTCATGTAGTAAACGTTTGAGGAGCCAGGACACTTTAAATCGTAAATCCAGCAAACTCGTCAAAACGTATACCCAAATGAAACCCCTCACATGAAATTCCCTAGTAACGTGATACGATAAGATTTTAAGTTTCTTCAAAAGCTAGTCGATGATAAGTTACGTTAAATATATAACGTAATTGTTTTATAATGCGTCGATCGATGATTAATAATGATAAATGTGTCGGGTTTTAATAAAATCAAGTCTTATAATATTAATATATATTTTTATAACTAATATAAAAATATTTCATTTTATACCTTTAAGAATGCAAAAATGGCAATATATACCCTTGGTTTATAAACTTTTACAAGTTTAGTCCTTTATATAATAAGTATATATATATTAAACCTTTAACTTTGAAACTTGGCAAGATAGGTCCTTATAGTTATAACTTTAGGAATATGACATTTTTAGCCCCTCTAGTTATAATTTCAAAAATATTTACAATATATACCCCTTGCATGGGATTTATTTGCAAAACAAGTCCAAAAACCATAATAATGATATTTTTGAAATCCAAGAGAGTTTTGCAGCTTATGGATTATTAGAATAAGCTAAAATAAGTAGAGTTTACGAGCTTATAGCTTATGAAAAGGGCTTGTGATTGAAAAAAAATCAAAACGGGTACGTTTTAGGGTTTTAAAACAATTCGAATGGGTTTGATGTTCAAAGCACTTAACAAAGAGTTCCTTCATGATCTAATAGAGTTTATGAACAACCTAAAACAGTAGCAAAGTTTATAGGAAGAGTAGAAAAGCTTACCACTTGAAATGGGTCGAAATGGAGTTTTTTGGTTCGTGTAGCTTGGAGACGAGTTCTATAGCTTCTTCCTTAGAATCTTTGGTTTCAAACACACCTTGTGACTTTTATACTTTTGCTAGTGTAAGGATAGAGCAAAGTTTTGAGGTTGAGAAGTGTTTTTTAGAATGAATGAAAGTGTGTGTTTTGGTTTGACTATTTATAGGCAAGAACTAACTTGGTGCCTAAGTTCTAGCTTGATGTGGTGGCTTAGTTAAATGATTAAAACAAAGTTGGTACATATGGATATAAGTTTATCATGAAATGCTTAAATGGTTTACGCTTTCTAGAGCTCGGTGAGGAATGAACTGGGTTGATAATGACAAATGAACCCAATGCATTAAGACGAATCAAGACCTCTTTGTTCCTTAAACTTGGCTTCGAAAATGTCTTGTGCTTCTTTCCGTTAGCTTCTTAAGAACACAGCTGGTTTATCTGTTTGGGATGTGGGTTTTCAATTTTGAGTGTGTGTTTTAATGAATGAAGTCACGGCTTTACTTTAAAATAGGGAGTTAACAGATTGGTGGCCAAGGTTTACTCTTGGTGGCAGAATACTTGGGTAGGCTGCAAGTTGAATGGGAGTGGAAGCCAAGGTGATGAATATGATGAGCTAGGATATAGCATGACAAGGTGGAAGGATGTGGCATGGTTTTGGTTATCAAGAGAATGTGACGAGGATGGGAAAGACTTGGAGAGCAAGATTGATGATGTAATGGTAACAAGAAGCTTACAGGGTGGTGATGGAAGAGTTGATGTATGGTGTGGGTTTCAAACTGTTTTGGACTTGGTTTGAAATTGATTAGGGTGTTTGGGTTTAATTGGGTCTATGGGTTTTAGGTTTTTTTGGTTTAATCGAGCTTGGTTTAGGGAGGGATTGGTTTAGATGGTTGTGCATTTGAATGTTTATTAATTGGTGCTTATAGGTTGTACGTATGTGTTTGAAATAATTGGAGGGCAAACACTTATTTTGAATTATGCTCTTTAATGACTTGTACTTCGGGTTTTAGGGGGTTTACTTAATTTTGGTGGGGAAATTGGTTTAATTATTGTGCATGGTATTTCTTTGTACTTTGAGTTTTGGAAGGTGATTGATGAACACTAGAAGAAAATTTAGAGGGAAAATGGAGAATTTGGATAATCATGTATTATTGATTTGTACTTAAGGCTTTAAGATATTGTACTAGGGTTTAAGAGGGAAAATATATTCAAATGTGTGCTAAAGAGACTTGTATATTTGAATTGCATGAAAAGATTGCCCAAAATTAGGGTTTTGGTATAAACATTGATACATAATGTTTGATTTATAATGATATGTTATATAGATAACATATGAGTATTTGAATGTATTGCTTGACATATTATGATATTCATTTGACATATGCTTGAAGGCTTGTACATTCATTTTGTAACATTTCTCAATTTCAGGTCATTTTACGACTCCTATTATTTGTCATTATTTATTTTGGTCCGATAAGTGTTTATTTTAATATTAACTTTTAAGCCAAATCGCGTAGCTAGAAAAATAATCTTTAATGTAAACGGTCGTCAATATATTATTGGTTTACATTTACCAAGTAATTTATATTATTTTTAAGAGTTAAATTATTTACTTTGCGTATTTTATTTGTATTGCGTTACTAAAAAGGTTTTACGTTCTCGAATGAAATTACATTTGGCACACCCTGGAAATACCTCAGAACTTTACCTAGGCTCAAACCAACTACCCACATATAACCCTTAATACAAAATTAATCAAACTTGTGTTACTAAGCCACTATGGTCGGACATGGGTATATAAAACCCATAAACCATTTAAACCATGTGCTAAATCAACTAGAAAAGATCCTAATACCTTCCTAATTACATGTACAATCCATGGTAAATTTTTAGCATGTACTAAATGTCTCCACTTAGCCTAAATACACAATGGTTAATAACCATTTGAGCCCTTTTCTTCTCTTGATGACCGCGGCAACCACAACAACATATACACATCATGAGATCTTCAAAATCCTAGTAAATCTTGTACTTATATCATGTAATTAAGATGTGTTACAGCAGATTAGGCAAAACTACTATCCATGGAACTAGAAAAAACAAATACCACTAGGGCTTCGATTGGTTTTGTTTGGTTTGTGTGCTAGAAGAGCTAATAAGAATTTGCCTATAAATACCTTGAGCACATATCCATTTACAACTATTACAAAATCAAACACTTAACTGTTCATCTCTTTCTTGCTTCGGACCTTAAACCACAAACATACACACCCATTTGCCACGTTCGAAACCCACAACACAAGCTAAGGGTTTATACAAGGAGTGTACAAGGGAGTTACGAGCTAAGGGTTAGCTTACTACACGTCTATTTCTCAAACAAAGAGCTATAGGACCCTTGTAAGTCCCTCACGACACTATACCATCCGTAGTTTAATTCCATTTTAATTTCTAGTCTTACGTCGCGATACATATTTGGTTTTTAAGTGCATATTTATGCGTTCAACTTTGTTGTGTTTCATTGTGTGGTTGCATCAAAACCTACTATTCAAACGCAGTGTAAAAATGATTAACGACAAACTAGGGCTAAAATGTTTTGTTTATATGAAAACTTAGACACTAAGGCGAACAAAACCCTTATACACAAGTTTAAACGAAAACCATAAGTGAACTTTTAAGGTAAACGTGACATGATGGCTAAGGAACGGGTATGCGACCTTATTATTACGTTGTTCTTGTGGCGGAACTACGACCCCGACGCATGCTTAAATAAGCTCCACATTGTTTTCTATTCTTGCTAACGAGTCAATTAGAAACACTAGAAAGCTAAAATGGGCCATTGTAGTTCGTTTAGAACCAAAAACAAACCACATTCGGGCCTAGCAGGCCCAACAGTGGAGACCGTAGCTTATAAATAAGCTCATTCAAGCTTATTATGGATTAAGGACTCATTAAATTTGCAAGTAGCAAACAAAATACAAGAGAAACCTTAACGTCCTGTGAATGGGCCCTTAATACAAAAACAGGCCCAATAAGCCTACCTAGTGGACCCACGGCTTATTTATAAGCTCTACAAGCTTATTAGGAGTCCTAGAGCTTTTATAGCAAAATAACATTAGACCCTTGGTACCTTTTAAAAACCAAACAGATTCTTATCGGGCTCGTTAGCCCATTTTCGTGACTAGCAAAAGCCTATAAGCCACCAATAAGCTTTGGCAGCTTATTTGTGAGCTTAAACGGCTTATAAGTTCTATAATAAGCTGGAAGAAAGCTAACGGACTCTTAGCATCAAGCTCAAACTTAAAAACTACTCTTTAGGGGCTATATGGGGCTTATAAGCCCATTTACGAGCTTAATTGCTAAATGAATAAGCCCCACGTATAAATCAGCTTGATCAAACCCTAATATGCCTTATTAATCTAAGAAAACAAGTTAGAATCAATAAGGAAACCTTAATGGGTCTTGTTATTTACTTTCGGTTAAGTTTAATGGGCCAATGAGCCCCATAAGCTCATCCCGACTTATTAATAAGCCCAAACTGATAGTTATAACTTAAATAAGCTTAATTAGTGCTTTTGTATCTTTGGAAACTAGATTGGACCATTAAAAAGCTTAATGGACGTAATGCCCAATAAGCTCTATTTAAGCCAAAAAATAAGCTCGCCTTCGTGCTTATTTATAAGCTGACAAGATTATGTGGCTTTTTGGAGTCAAATGAACATTATTGTCCTTGATTTGAACTTATTTGGACTAAAAATGTGATTTTTACAAGTTCAGGGACTAAATGTGTGAATTTTGAAACTTAAAGGTTTTAAACTGTTAACTCACTCTTTTGACAACTTAAGGGACTGTTTTTGGTCATTCTGAAACTTTAAGGAATTTAGAAAATTAAGACCTTAAGTGTAACTTTGTAAAGTTCAAAAGGACTAATATGTACAAGTGTCTTAGGGTCTCAAAGTGTAAATACTCTATTTTCATAAACTAGAGGGACTGTTGGTAATTATAAAAAACCTAAGGGTATATTATAAAAGTAATTTCATAAAAACTTTACATATCAGACGAATTATATTCGGATAATATACAAGTTAACCTACGATTTAATAAATACAAATATTTATTAATAACTTTTATACATGTATTAGAACGTTCTATTGGTGAATAATCATATACATCCAAGAGCCATCTATGTGAATAAAAATTACATTAAAACATGTGTCACCACCTCATAAGTGATAACAGTATATATTACTAGCAGTTTATTGTAGTTTATTCATTGAGTCTGTAGCTAAACTTGTAGACTAAAGCGATGTACCGTTTTTACTTAGGGTATTGACGGTTGTGATTCATACTTGGATATATTATCATTTTCAGAGGACTATTTATAATGTGAGTTCATAGCCCATGTTTTATTATTATTTACAATTATTTACTTCGTTAGGGGTGAGAGCATGCTTTGTTTTACAAATGGGAGCATAGTGTACATTTATACTATGTTTCGTGTTTTGCCTAAGTAGCGTATAACCCATGTGCCTTTTATTCATTAAACTATCAATTGCTGATTGCGGAGCGTAAATGTTATATAAAATAGATCTATTTGGAATTTGATTCCCCGTTTTGGCGGGATGGTGTAGCGCTTCACATGTGCCGGGTTGCAGGACTACCGTCTTATATACCATGCCAGATTGCGATGTTGCGGGTTTGAACATCATTCACGGGCATTTATTGGCAATTTATTGCATTAATACATGTCGAGCTTCAGTGTCATGAGCTTAGGAAAACATAATTATTTTTTATGATGTCTGCGTTTGTTGCTTAATCATACACTTGGAAATCTTGCGGTCCTACTATTGATTTACATAAACCTATGAATTCACCAACTTTATGTTGACGTTTTAAGCATGTTTTCTCAGGTCAATAAGGTACGAGGTGCAGTGATACATTGGAAGTCAATAATTGAAGAGTCATATTAAAGATTTGGGGTCTTATTACATTTTGGGAACAATTGTTATAAACCGAAATCTTTATTTATATGTAGACAATTTGAAGCCTATGAGCTATGTAAAAACAAGTATTTTGCTAATCCATTGCGTATCTTTTTTCAAACGACACGTTTAGTGGTTGTTCTCATATCTTGTGCTATTGATCTATGAAGTAACGCCCTCGGATATACATTATATTCCGCTGCTACCCAGATTTGGGGGTGTTACAGATTAGTATAAGAGCCAAGGTTATAAAGAACCAGATCAAAAGTTTTTGTCTGGACTATAACCATTTTCAAACGCCGTTTTTACAAATGGGATTTGCACGGGGATATACATACATTACTCGTTTGCATTTAGGATATATGCTTACATGATACACATTGTTTTAGCATTAGTAATTACTAAGTGCTTACATGATTAACATACGTGTATAAAAATTATATTACGTATAGTACTATAAGAGTCTTATAGATATAACATAGAGACCACTCTTATAAATTAAAGCTTACAGACATATCATACCGATCTTTCCTATAAGTAATACTTATATAAGTTATTTTGCTTTTTGCAGTAATCATGTCTTCTGCGACATCTGCTGTTACCTACACTTCCGTCTACACCGACTCTGAGCCCGGCAGAGCCTTCTGGGGAGCCGATGATGAGGAGGTATCTGAGGGAGGCATTCCACGGGTCATCGTATTAGGATACGACGGACTCCCGATACAGCCAGTAGCCCCACCATCACCGGATTACATACCAGGCCCAGAGGATCCACAGACACCGCCAGTTCCTCAGGACGAGGATGAGCGTGAGCCTATGTTCGTACAGGCACATGATCCTGACTACGTGCCAGAGCCTATATACCCTGAGTATATACCATTGGAGGATGAGCATGAGTTTCCAGCTGAGGAGCAGCCATTACCTCCTGTTGATTCACCTACTGCTGAGTCACCCGGATATGTTACTGAGTCGGATCCCGAGGAGGATCCAGAGGAGTACGAGGATGATGAGACAGAGGATGGTCCGGTTGACTATCCTATGGACGGGGGAGATGATGGAGATGATGATGACGGCGATTCATCTGGGGATGACGCTGATGGTGAGGATGAGGATGATGAGGACGAGGAGGAGGAGGAGGAGGAGCACTTAGCTCCGGCCGACTCTGCTATTGTTGTACCTGTTGATGAGCCTGTTTTCCCACCTGAGGGAACAGAGCCTGTTATACCACCACCCTCCACTGACATTACTATTGGGGCTAGGATTACCGTCCGGCCTCAGACTTCCATATCCCTTCCACCAGAGGCAGAGGTTGAGAGACTTCTGGCCATGACTACTCCATCACCATCACCACCTGTCTCACTATCACCACCCTCTGCAGGGGAGCGCCTTGTTAGGAGCATGGCCCTACCTGCACATTCATCACCACCACCTGTGCCATCACCCTTACTACCATCATCTGGGTGTCCAACCCAAATCCAGACACTCAGGATAGCATCCACTCAGGCCCTTATTGATGCAGTTACTGCCGCATTACCATCACTTCCACTACCACCACTACCACCATCTCTATACATACCACCACCTGTTGACCATAGGGATGATATTCCCGAGTCTGAGCAGCCTCCCCGCAAGAGGTTGTATTTGTCCACCCTAAGCTCCTGATATGAGGTCGGAGAGAGTTCTACTACTAGACCTACCAGAGTTCGGGGGATAGATTATGGGTTTGTCAACACGGTAGATGCTGAAGAGAGGCGACAGGGGATTAGAGATGTTGGGTACGGTATTAGGGATACTTGGATAGATCCGGCAGAGGCAGTTCCTGAGATAGCACCTATGACCGTGGGAGAGGTTAACACTAGGGTCACAGAGCTTGCTGAGCTCCATGAGCATGATACACAAGACTTGTATGCTTTACTAGAGGATGCTCATGATAGTAGGTCTCGTATATCATAGCGAGTCGATATGGACTCGAAGCGGGTCGAT
>BQNB010043023.1:16159-45758 GCA_026074375.1 Tanacetum coccineum | reverse complement strand
TACGATTCTAAGACATAGACAACCATTTTTATTAGTGTGACACTAAACAAGTGTTTTTCTGGTGGCTGGACCAGATAGATGATACGGTTTATTTTGTTCGGAACTTGATCTTCCTTCACCATCAGTATGCAATCTCAAATAACCTCCTATCAGAAGAACCGGTTTTCAATTAACTGGAGTTTCGTCTAATCCCTGGGGTAGAACCTGGGTTCTAAAAGGCGTGTCATGGCGGCACTAAGGCGGAGCCAAGGCGTGGCGTCTACGTTACGAAATAGGCCAAGGCGTCGACTCTAGGCGTGACGTGAGTTGAGGCGTGAAAAGGCGGGAAAAGTCGTAAGGCGTGACGAGTTTTTTTTAAATGTTTAGGGGATTTTCTAATATTTGAGATTTGGACTTGGATTTACTAATATTTGGATTGAGGCTTGAATTTAATAATACTTACCACTCATATAATTATAAAATATGATATAAAATCTATAAATCTATAAATATTTTTTGCCGCTTTAAGTCACGCTTTAAAAACGCCATGTCGCTATGCCTCACACTAAAGCTTGAGGCTTGGCTATGCCGCTACGCCGCGTCTCACGCTTTTTATAACCTTGGGTAAAACCTAACTACAAATGAATGGGAATCTTTATAATAAAATGGTTATGGTTACAAATGAATGGGAATCTTTATAATAAAATGGTTATGGGTTTAAGTCTTGGGCAACAACTATCGGTGATCTACGTGAATGTGTGAGAGAATGTATATAGTAATGAGTGTGAGTTTGTTTTATGAAGAAAAAAAATTAATTGTAATTAACTTTGCAGTGTTGATATTGTTTCAGGAACCGTTAATCTGCTGTAAATCAAATCTGTTAAGCTATAATTTAATCAATATATATTAATGATAATAACAACTTATATAACACAATACTTCATACCACAAGTTAGGTAATAAGCTTGTTTACTACCTATTTAATGACAATACCTAACTTGTTATCAAGCTTCATCACTTCATTGTAAATCTTGCGAGAAAAACTCACAACCGCATAATCACTAGTACAAAAGTAACGAACGACTATAACCTTCACCAAACAAAGAAAGGAACAACACTTTGGTGTAATTTAGGCTTCATATCTAAGTCCTGATCAAACTTTAATCAAAATGATTATGAAGTCAGTTATTTTGCACAATTTATACAACACATTCACATATATAACCGAGTATATTTAAAAAGATAGTAATTATGTTGCAACATATATCAATATTAAAGTTCTTAAGTTCAAAATAATGTGTTCATGTTATAATGCAAGTAGGGGTGGCATCGAGTAGTGTTCGTATTTGACATTGTTTCGGGTTCGCGGGTTTAGCGTTGTTATTATCAATCCTCTACCCAAACTCGGACCCTTTTATTAATCTGTAATTAACTAAACCTTACACAAGACCTGACATATCACGTGTAAACGTTTGTGACTCATTTTTTTTAACTTGTTTAAGTAAAGGGGTCAAACGGTAATTACGGTTGAGTGATTTGTCTATCTTACAAATTATGCAAAAATGTTTATAAAGATGTAAAAAATGTAAACATTAGCTTCATAAAGAATTATGCGTCAATTTCAATGATATATGAGTTATAATCATAAATGACTCTTATTAACTACATAACAAAATACATCTAATTCAAATTCAACATAAAATTCAAGTTATATATTTTATTTTGTGATTATAATAATTAAAGGGTTCACGTGTTCACATGTTTAATATTACTCAACACAAAAACAACCTTTTATTAAGCTGGGTTAACAGGTTGGCCTGTTTTTGCCCAAACCTGTTTTAATCGTTGTGGTTGTTCGGGGTCGTTTATCGTGTCATGTCGGAAAATTTCACCCCTTAGATGAAAGTATTAAGAATCAACCTACTATGAAAAAGTAATTAATAAAGACAAAAACGGGATGCACCAAACAAAGAGAAGAGCCTCAAATGAAATCCTAGGTTGTGGTCTGGTTTCCAACGATTTTTTTATTTTTTATTTGTAGTACAACAATGTAAAACAATCCATGATGTACACTTGGGGAGAATTGTAGATTTCTTTATCCGGAAATTATTTTGAGATTTAGTATTAGCTTTTACACTTTGGTTCTAGTATTTGGATTGTTTCTTTCAGATTTTTTTATATTGTACTATATACCCTCCTAGGACTCACTTGAGGAGGTGTGCTTGGAGTATTTGGCTTAGTAAATTTGGTTTGTATGTTCTCTCATCACCAACCCTCTCTCTTAGGTTTTTTCACTGTGAAGAACCATGATACGGATACTATTGTTCCATATCATTAAGTTCTACCCCCCAAATAAGCAATATCAGCTAAACATTGATCTTACACTACTAAAGACAACAACTCGCAAAAACACCAAAATTATGACACTTACTTTTGCTCAAACTAACACCTTTCAACCTCGTATCTTTAATCTAAATACTAAAATCTACTTGGCCATTCCGTTAATTCTCAAAAACGAACTTGGAAAATGAGTTTTCTTTAGAACAGTTTGTGTTGTACCTTAGATACGTTCTGCTGATAAACTTACTTGAATGAACTTTACGATGAACATTTAACTAAATCACCACATAATTTTCTATCTCCTTCTCACGAGAACAAATCAAGATGAACCATTAACAAATCATTGTTCCCCTTCTATGCTTACGAAAAAAATAACTCAAAAATAAGGTTTTCACATTCTTTTATTCAGAAACCAAAATATACCACAGATTTTAGACCTTTTTCAAACTCTATAACTTTAAAAATTATTTTAATAAGACATTTACATCAAATCACTTTACGGGCACTTTCATAATACATTGATTCGAACATTAAAATATATGCAGTATTTAATTTTACCTAATTTTATTATAAGGTTTTCAACCCGCGTGTTGCGTGGAAGCGTTTGGTAAGCGGAGAATTCTACCCTAGCGTGAAGCAATTTTCAAACGATACTATTGCATAGGTTTGGAGAGATAGTAATCTTGTATTTGCTCACACATTATTCCAGTTTCACCCTTGCATTCTTTGCTCAATGATAGAGTACTTATGGAATATTATATACACTCAAATAAAGTCAAATTTTTTATTAAAAAAACACAATACTGCATCATAACACCTTGATCACTATAATAAAAATTATCTACAAACAATTTCACAAACATAAATAAAATACACATAAACAATATTTACACGCCAATAGAAAAACAACCTATCCTAGTAACTCATTCACATCATTTCATAAAGTAACATATTATCTTGAGACACTGACAAATATAAATGAACTCTGTAGCCTTTATAATACCATTCCTCAGATGGATGCCACCAAAATTTTCTTCCTCTTGAAATTCCTTTAATCATTGAGGCACGACTAACACTCTCATTTGATTAATACTTACTAAACTCTACATCTTGGTCGATTAAGAAGAAATTTGTGAAGGGTTTGAGGTCATCAAACATAAAACTAGTTATGCGGTTGTTTCTCATATCGTTGAATGGTTGAAAGCTGACACGATCGTGAAATCATAAAATTTTAATTTAAAACCATCCTAGGTGATGTCTAACATAAATGTTTGTTTAACCATCCAAGGTGATGTCTAACATAAAGTTTTGTTTATTTAAAACCATTGATACGACCCGGAAAATATACTATTAGATCTTGGTTTAGGGGTTTGTATTGGGATAGGATTAACACTTTCAAAGCGGTGGGTGGCTCGGTCAGAGAAATAGAAGAGAAGAATTAGAAATTGTTATGATCTTTAATTTGAATGATTTTAATAAAAGAGTACAAGTTTTTGTTTAAGTCAATGTAGGGTAAAAACCCCTAATAGCTAAATAGGTCATGGGCTCGGGCCCAAGGCGTATCATTCCTCACTCCTTCAAAACCACATTGCCCTTAAGGTGTCGTCTTGAAAAGCACTCTTGATGATACTTTCCTAAATAAACATGAAGACATACTTAAACAATGACACTTTCCTAACACGACACAAAGATATTCCTAAACACATATCCTAGACAATAGATAAGTATGATGGTTATCCCAACCCATCACGAACCACCTTTCACTGCCGCCACCAATAACCTTTTTCCTTTACCGCCTTCCACTACCTTGGACATAACACTTCACTCTTTTCCTTCTCCTGACTTCCGCTGCCCAGGGCGTAACATTCCCCATCCCTTCAAAATTCACATTGTCCTGAAGGTGATACAGAGAATATGCCGAATGAGAGTTCCTACCTTTTGGTAACTTTGTTGCACTAAGTACCTTTTCCACACTTCCTTTATCTTCGAAAAATTTGGCAAACTTGTCACGAACCTCAATCACATGCCTTTTTTGTAATATATAAATAATGTGGTTAGTTGTTAAAACTTATTATTTTTACTCTTTAGCAGTCTCGCGAAAACTCTTTCGGATGTAATTTTTTTTATGAAAAGAGGAACGAGTCCGTCTACTGGTTGGTTCTCCTAGAGCTTCAACAACACCAATTTATTCTCCAGGATCTTCATCGACTCCAATTTATTCTCCTGGATCTTCAAGACCTCCACACTATTCTCCAGGAGCTTCAACACCTCAAAGCTATTCTCCGGGAACTTCAAGAAATGACGAGTGCTCAAACTGCAAGCACTTGCTTGATAAGATAACGGTACTCGAGGCAACGGTAGATATGTATATGCATCCGAAACAACACACAGTTAATTTAGCCGCACAATTTCACGAAGTTTACAATAACATGGGAAAACTTGATTTGGAGTAGTTTGTCATTTGGAATGTAATTCGTATGCTTTAAGCGTCAGTTTGTAAGTCTCGTATGATTATCGTTCTAATATGTTTAAGTGTCTGTTTGTAAGTCGCTTGTGTTACTACAAGTGGTATGTATAATATTTAACTAAATGAATGTTTATTTTTGTGTTACTTGACGAATGTACATCTTGAAAAAATATACGGTATATCATGTTCAACTATAGAAGGGTAGTGCATATCCTGACCGAACCGAGAAAACGTGAACCGGAGAGGACGAGGAAAAACGGAGTGTTTTTTTTTATATTGTTTATAATTTTAAAACCACACATCAGAACCGAGATAACGTGAGTTGTTTTTTATATTCGTTTTTATATAGTTATATGTTAAACGCAATTTTTTAAAACACACAAGAAAAAAACAGTAATGTCTTTTTTTTAGTATTTATATATTATTAAAATAATAATTTATATTTTTATAAGTATGCTTTACTAAATTATTATTTCTAAAATATTTTTTATAAATAATAAGATTTTAAAAGCAAAATTTAATTTTTTAATTAAATACATAATGACGGATATAGTGTGCGGGATAAATTTGCACTGCACGAGTTTCGTTAAATTTTTTGTTATATTTTAATATTTTTATAAAAAGTTTTCTCCGGGGCGACATGTCGCTCTGGATAAAACAAACGTATCGTTATATTAACACTATTACCACGCTTAATCATTCTCGTGATTTTTTTTTTTAAAAACGTTTCAAGTGCCTGGGAAAACGTGAGCCGGGGGAATAAATTAGCCGCCCAAGATTTTCGTTGAGTTTTTTTGTCAAATTTTAACCAAGTTATCCCGGGCGACATGTCGCCCGGGAAACTCTATTCATACTTTGACTAAAAAGTCTATCAGAATTTTGGTTGCCAACGTCAGCACGGACTTTTGGCGTTTAGTGATGTTTTCCAGTGGCTCAATATATTGTTTCGCCCGGGAAAAGTTCCGCGTCACCTGTTCTCTCTTTTTCTTGGGAGTGAAATACATATTTGCCTACACACGTTACAAAAAAGGGATTTAGTATTGTAATGCACCAGATTTGGAAGTTCCTTTGTTTTTTTGTCAAAAAATCGAGTTGATAGTTTTCCCAATAATGCCCATATTGCGGACGTTTTGTTGCACGTATGCAGCCTTTGACAAATTTACCAAAATACCCTATCCCCAAATGATTAAATGTACTTTTTTGTTTCGAATATGCGGTTTTTTGGTTATAATTTGTCAAATAGCAGTTGCAATTTAAGTTGCATAGTGCATGGGCTCGCACATGGGCATTTTGAGAAAACTCTATTTTTTTAGGCAAAAAGCGAAGGAGTCAAGAGTATAATGTATGATATCAAGACAAAATATGAAAGATAATGACCATTTTAGTCATATAAAAGTTGGTGACTAGATATGAGGTATATTGCCAGTAATATATGTAGTACGGAGTAGCTTTTACTCAATTTTGTTTTTGTGAGAGACATATAGACGATTCACGATTGCATTTCTATGTTCACACTGCAGCCTTTTGTTATGTATAATCGCGTGTTCTACCAATAGGAAATCATCATAGTATACACTTTAATCCATTACTTGATTATTTTTTTTGCTAATGGGCTAACATTTGTGTGTATACACTGTAAATTAGTCTGCATAACAGCTTATTTTGAGCAAGTACACCCTAAATGAAAGATGTCTAGATGTGCTTGTTCTTCCATGACTGTAAAGGCCCCAATCGGACTGGACCTTCTCTGTGTTGTAACCGTTAATCTCTTCAATCTATATAAAATAAATGAAAATTACTATTACAAAAAAATAGCATGTCTTGGTATAGGCCAGTACATACATTTATACTTATGATGTAAACATTGGTATAAAAAATATTAAATTAGCATGTCCTGATTGTTTCTTTCTATCAAATTGCAGCTTTTGGAGTCAAGAGTGAGTCTGGGAGATAATGGGCTCTAGACATGATGCAAAGAGAATGAATATAGAAGGCGATAGACTAAGCAGTTTACCAGATGATCTTATCATAATATTCTCTCGTTTTTTAGACTTAAACAAGCCATCGAGACAAGTAGTTTGTCATCTAGATGGAGTTAATATGGACTTCAATGCCTTATCTCGATTTCTCAACTCAAAAACTAGAATGCGGAATATACGACCTTGTGACGTACTCGACACATACACACACAAATGCTATATCGACTAGAAAAGTAGAACCACGCACGAGATGCTCCAAACGGTTTGTATATTAGGAACAAAGAAAAGAATGAACGGTACAATTACCCTTCCCTCTCACCACTTTATTGTAGAGATGAGAGGGGAAGAAAACCAACTCTTAAAGGAGTTGTAACCTACATGCTGCTACAAAGGAGAGAAAGAAAAATTAACACTTGAATCCCTTGAACTAAACCATTGTTTAACACCTTGATGGTATATATAAAGTCTGCAACCGGCCTATACATTCAATCCTAGTTGGGCTAAACTTTCTCTTTAGTCCCTATACTATCTCTAATATGCATACTAACATATAACAATTTCCACCTTAGTATCATTAGTGTTTACGATACACATCAACTTCAACCATTGCTGGAACCTCAGAACAGGGATCGCCTTTTACAAGACACTAGTAGCAAAAAATTATTGCTGACAATAGCTTAGCTCTTGACTTTGTCAAGAGTCTATTTTATCCAAATAGCCTCCTTTACAACATCTTTAAGTGTCATATATCCCGTCATATACCCCGCTTCAGTTGGCGACAAAGCCATCATGTGCTGCATCATAGCTTCTTAACTTTCTGCACATCCTTGTATCATCAACCTGGACGTTGTGATTGATCTACCAATGACAGTGATTAATCTTCCCATGGTGTAGTCAAAATCCACAAAAAACCTATACGTCTGTCTGTAATCCACGATCAAACTTATCCCACATACCCACATCTGCAGATGCTATGTCAAGTCTCGTGCAGACCATCTGATACACCTGGCTTCCAACCGCATATATACATGAACACTTACCATTCTTTTCCACATCACAGTCCCCTAATAGACTACCCTCCAATGACAATATAGAGTGTCCCTCCAACAAAGTCTGTATTAACTTCTCGTTGTAAAACCTAGACTGTGACACCCTCAGAGTATTACCTCTCTGATTCCTGACGATCTCCATACCAAGTATATTTCCTTTTTCTTTATCAAGCAAACCATTGGTAGCCCAGATCTCAGCCTTGCATCAGCAAGAAAAAACCATTTCATCTATATAGAGAAATAGATGTATGAACATACCTGGTGTATACTCCCAGTAATAGCTATCGTTGTCGTCACTGCATTTCCTGCAACCGTTGTTGAGTACATACATATCTGACCGAGCATCCATATCATCTTTCAATCCAGCCTTCCACTTAGAAATCACCTTACAAGTAACTGTATTATTGAAAGTCAATGACTGAATAGTTCATGTGTTGAGTGTTTCTCCCTATCACGTGTTAAATGATAGTATATCAAATCTTGAGTTTCTACTTCCTGTGAACCAGCTACATGATTGACATTCCCATGAGGTTCCACCTCAAATGTATGATCCTCCTGCAGTTCCACCTCAAACTCAACTCCTTGCAACACCTGTACTGAACCCGTACCTACACCAGAACCAATGAATTTTTTTTTATATTCCCCACTTTCATTGAAACCCATAATCCTGTAAAGCACTACCTTTGAAGTAACGTCATCTAACCTCCAAAGCTTTATTACCCAATATACCTTTACGGTATCTTATGAATATGCACTTGACCTTAACCGATTCAAGCATCCTTTACTTAATATTAAAAAGCCAACCAAAAAAACCCTAAGATATCTATAGGCGTCTTAAATCCAATCGTTGATGATAGTGACCTTGTTCACTAGATATGTAGACATGGTTGTATCCTCTGCCCAAAGAACCTTGGACAGACCATATTGAATCAGAAAACAATGTACCTTAGCCAAGAGTGTCACGTTCGTCTCCTTAACCAACCCATTCTGCTGCTGTATCACTGCAACACCTCAAATGTTTGGCGACCTCACTCTTCGTACATTGTTGTGTAGACCTCTGATTACAAAAATCAAGAACATTACCCATCTTGATCTTCCACCCAGTCTGATATTCTCCAAACTGCTTCCTACCCTTCAATGTCTTCCTGGTCACTACTTGACTGTCCAAGGTATATACGCAATTAGCTCTTCTTGTTCCTGATAATACCACCAGTGAACCATTTATAACCTTGATCTTTCCCGACTGCATCTTCACGGTAAAACCCTCTTTTTCAAGAGTGCCTAGCAATATCAAGTTTTGCCTTAATTCCGAAACATACCTAACGTCGTTCAACATGAAACTTGACCCATCCCTCATCTGTACTTGAACCTTACCCATGCCCTGTACACGGCATTCCCTGCCATCACCAAGCAGTACATTATCACAGTCACACTCTTCAAAATCAACCAAGTAATCTCTCATGTATGTTATATGGTATGAGCCCCTTGAATCCATGATCCAGTCCAATAACTCTTTAATACTTATAGCCATCATAACATCAGCACTGTCATACCCATCAGCTCCAGAACTATATACCTGTTGAAATTTCTTGTAATTATACCTAGGACAATCCCTCTTAAAATGCTCCTCAGACGGACATATATAACACTTGAGTCTGTTGCTTCTTCCCTGTGACTTTAACCACGCACTATATGTATCATGCTCCATATCTCTCTGACCAGA
This sequence comes from Tanacetum coccineum, assembly GCA_026074375.1. Taxonomy (NCBI): domain Eukaryota; kingdom Viridiplantae; phylum Streptophyta; class Magnoliopsida; order Asterales; family Asteraceae; genus Tanacetum; species Tanacetum coccineum. The sequence goes on along the minus strand of BQNB010043023.1, from coordinate 36,221 downwards.
TCTCCCTCTTACATACAACCCTTCACCACCATCACCCTTTTCTTCCGTCATCTTTTAAAGTTCCCTAGAATTGAGTGTCGCGAGCACGTCTTTTAGCTTCAAAGTATCCCGGCCATTTAACAAAGTATCCAAAAAACTATAGTAAGATGATGGTAAATATGTGAGTAATAATAACAATAGATCCTCATTCGATATACCAGTATCTATAGCCGCTAAGTCACCTACCAGCTTGTGAAACTCAGCAATATGTTCAGACTGACTCTTACCTAGATGCATGTGAAAAGTATATAACTTCTTCTTCAAGTACAAACGATTAGCTAAAGACTTTGTCATGTATAAAGTGATGCGTATTTTATTTTAAAATATATATTTACCAAGTTTTAAATTTATAAAACTCGATCTACCTAACAACGCACTAACGGGCAGAGAACCCGATCGTGGGTAGTATAGAATGGTAAATCCGAGGTCGTCCCAAGAGCTAAGTTGTAATTAGTTTTAATTTGAAATGTCACGTTTATAAAATAGTTTTTGATTTGAATTGAAAGGAATTAAAAATAACAATAAAATTAAATACTAAAAATAAAAGAGTTGGAGATATCAGGAGAGAAAACGTGCTAACCTAGTTACTTCATTACTATTGTTATGAAAACATTTTCCTATGCAATGTTAAACTATGGTTTCATTAGTGGTTTCTAAGGTCAGTACTTGAATATGCATATATAGTCTATCCTATACTTCCCACGATTCTGAATCAGTCCCAACTCGTCTGGGAGGTAGGTTATCCAGGTTGCAGTGATTAATCTTAACTATTCCCAAAACTTATCTAATAACCTATGCAGATTATTAACCCTCTCTAAAAGAGTTCCTGTGCTTTTTAAGTATATTGAGTGATAAGTGCGGTGACCGGTTAGTTTCTACTCTAGGTAAAGAGTTAGTGATCCTCCCTAGTACCCGTTGGATCCCATATTGACTAGATAATCTAATGATAGGGCAATCCAGGTCCAAACCACCCATACTGCCAAAATCCAAGGTTACACGATAGTCAAGGAATATCTAACGAAACCATAATCTAACATGAAACAATCATAACAAAAGTAACTACATAACTAGGCCAGCACTTTAAGTGCTTAGCCGCTCATGGTAACGGAAACACAGCAAGAAATAGAAGTAATCATAGATTGAAAGCTCATAATTCTTACAGGATTCATTTTTGAATGATTAAATACAAAAAGTAAGTAAAGTGTGATCTCCCTTGGACTCTAGGTGGAATTCTTCGAAGGTTGGAAGCCTTTGTCGCCTCTCCAATTGGCTGTGGAGGAAGTGATGTCGGAATAGCTTGAATGAGGCCTCTATTTATAGGTATTGAACATGTTACAGCGTAACTTATAAATGTGTTACGCCGTAACCTTCTTACACGGCATTCCATATTTAAGCAGTTGTTACGGCGTAACCATATATGGTGTTACGCCGTAACCTTCAAATAATGTCCATAAGTACGTGATCTTCCTTTCATATTTGTGGATCTTCATGGTTACGCGTCGTAATGGATAAGGTTGTTACGCGTAAATATACTTTGAACAAGATTTCCTTCCAAATATATGGTTACGGCTTAACTAGATATGGTGTTACGCCTTAAAGTCTTCCTTGATCTTCGTACTTGATTAAATTATGTTACGGTGTAACCATTTTTGGTGTTACACCGTAACATTCTTTAGAATTTACACTTTTAGTCCCTTTTTCCTAGTTTCTTGTCACTTTCCTGCATTTTACCTAAAAACTACAAAATGATAGAAAATGTCTCATTTTCGAGTATTAGTGAAACATTTACAGGAAATATAAGGGGTATTTTGACACTAAAAAGTATTAAATATTTGATGTTATCACTTGCTTACACTTATATTCAGTTATAGTATCCATCACCAGAGGCTTTCCTAGTCTGCTAGCCAGAGCACTAATTCCCTTCACTGTCCAGGCTTCAAGTGGGACATTACAAAGTTTAACCCACAAAGGAATTTTATCAAGCTCAGTATTATCTAGGTTCAAGTCTGTACTCCATTTTTGGACTACCAGAGGTTTTCTATTTACCATCTAAGGTCCACTATTAACCACCCTATTTAGACCTACTTCATAATGGAACTTCATAAAGAACACTCCATTATGACAGTCAACAATATCCTTGAACCCAAACTTACTCCACATCCTTTTGAGATTATACCTCAATTCATTAATAGACATTCTATAGCCCACAAAGAAACCACATAAAGTCAATTCCCATCTCTTACTTCCTTCAGCCACCATTACATCATCAAACACAACCACCTCAACTCCATTTTCATCTATCTTAGTAGGAATACTTTCAAGGGCCTTATCACATTCCATCAAATTTTATGTTATAGCTTCCACAAAAGATTTCCTACCAGTCTGCAAACTATCAACACTCTTTTCATTACTTTAAACATTATTCAACCCCTGTTTATCCCCCTGTACATACTCTTTATTACCCTGAAACTCTACCCTCTTACTTCCATTATCACTACTAGTTCTATCATACATCTTAATCATATCCTCACTTACAGATCCAAAGCTCACTTTTCCATCATTTCCTACTACTCCTATTCTAACATCTTCAACTTGCACACCAATTACCTCACTATCCATAACAATTACCTCACTCTCTTTACTACCACCCATCATCTTTTCCCCCATACCATCCTGAATATCATTTCCTTCCACACACTCCCCACCTGCTTGATCTAAACACTCGTCATCTTCTTTATTAATCATATTAGAGGCTCTAACCTTATTAGATCCTTTTTTTATTCAAATCATGTACAAAATCCTAAAAGTGACTAGGAATTTTCTATAGTCTTTTAGATGAACGTCTATTTATGTCTCTTATAAGATATTCAATCGAATTCAATGGAACAGTACAATTAGGGTTTCAACTCACAATTTTTATAATTCTTGCTTGAATCAAACGATACTAATAGGAAAGCTATATTGAAAAGGATCACAAAAAATTACCTTCAATTGGACACAAAAAATTCAAAAAACCATTTTGACGCCAAAATTGCCAAACACCAGATTTTCAACTTCCAGCTTAAAAATTAGGGAAAATTATACCAACATGTGCGGATTAATGAGCTGAATCCAAAAATGTAAATCTTATAGATGATTAAGGGAAGATACTAGATGAATTTGGGTTTTAAAGGTTTTTTAATGGAGGATTATTCTGTTGGAAAGTTTTTAGAGGAGAGAGAAAGTTTTTTTTTAAAAGAGTTTTAAGGGAAAAAAAAGTTTTAAGGGTTGCTAAACCGGTCAAACAATGTATTAACAAAGAGTTTTAAGGAAAACAAGAGTTTTAAGGGTTGCTAAACCGATCAATCCAGTCGAGCGAAAATTTCTTGTTTCTACTTGAAATCCATGTGAGGAACGAAATGAGAGCTTGATGTCATCTAGAAGAAGATCTTTTAAGGGGTCACTTTTGGAAGAAGATCAAATTCTTTCGAAAGTTCAAACGTGCCCCAAAGGTCGTAGCACAACCATAAAAAAAAAGGTTTTGTGAACTTGGCCACTAGGTTTGTCACGTATTTACAACGGCCATAACTTGAAACGACTCCAAACACGACTTGATTTTATAACAACCCTAACAAGAAGCTAGAGATAAAACAATGTATCAACAACATAGTGTTACAAGCCATTTTAGGACCTGATATCCATTCGGTCCAAACCAAAAGGAAGTTTTAATTTCATCCATAAGCGGGTCGTTCTTGAGAGGTTTGGAGTCTAAGGAAATATTGTTTCTGAATCGCCAAATAATCTAGGTTGCGGTTTGCTACAATGCATTGAACAGGTCCTTGATTGAAATCGCATGCTTGAGGTTAGCGTCGGCCCATGAGTTTCGGCAGGGGATGTTCTTAAAAAATAGTAGTGGTCAGAATGTCCCTACTAAGTTGAAACCAAGGCTTACATGTTCTTGGAATCTACCTATAACCACCGGTCAAACTTTTCAAGCAGCCACCAAAGACGTTCCTGTGAATACATGGGATGCATAATAGCGTCAAAGCTCAATCCTTCTATGCGCTACACAGTACTCTAACAGAAATCCCAAGTAGGGTCAACAAACTCTCTAGTTTCATTATTGATGATTAAAACATGAAAGTAGCTTGGGACATGTGATCCGCCAGACACGAATATTAATAATGTGTACAATAAGTGCATATGCACACGGCCCACAAAATAGGAGGGCTCTAATATTATCGTATGTGTATATAATCCGAATGCAACCCAGAAAAAAGGCCCAGAAAAATGTCAATATTTATCTGCCATAATAGCTAGCAAGGCTGCAAGGATTTCGTTATCTTTTTTTTTATCATTCATAGTTTTTTAGCAATCACTTTTGTTGCGATGTTTTTTGGTTTCATACTCACTAGTAGGGGTGTTATTGTTGGGATTTAATAATCTAGGTAACCAAGTAGCTACGAGTACGCAGCGGATGGATCTAGTAATAGCATATAGATTAACACATATAAATTAAACAAGTAATTTACTAACCTTTTGTTTAATGATAAAAATCAATAAACTTACGTCGGATCTTGATCTTGAAACAAGTGATTAAATTACCACCTCTACGGTTGCTCACACAAACACGTCAACCGAGTACGAGTTGATTGCTAGTCACCTTCACGAATTCAAACACCATGTGTATATATCAATTACCAAACGCACCTTGTGAGATCTAGTAACCGAAAACCAAACAAAACCCTAATTGTACCGAAAATTAAAACCAACCCTTGATAGGTATTATGGAATTCGGCTGGAAACAAAAGAAAGAACACGAAATGATTTTCTGTTGAAGGTTTTATGAGAGAGTTAGGCACATGGAATGAATAAGGATGAGGAGTATTTATAAGCATGATACCATTGTGTGTGGATAGTTATAGAAGACAAAAGTCTACATTATCACCAGCCTTTTCCTTGTCGTGTACACATAAAAAAAAACCTTCTCATTATCCCTCATAGGAACCGGCCACCTTGGGGAGTCCTTAGGGTTTGGGTTTTGTTCATTCTAGTCATTGGTTTATATTAATTTAAATATTCATTATACTTTATTAAACAATTAATAATAAATAATGACTATTTAATTATTACCGTAAAGTAAAACGTTCTCTAAGTGTTTAACGCACATCTCTGCCGCTGAAGTGATGCCTAATAGGCTCCAATATTCGTTAACATAATTTCATTGCTATCGACTACCATTTTCCAACAGCTCCCACTTGGGAGTTGGAGTAGCACCTAACACGTATACCTATAATTGGCAAAGTCTAGCAACCCACACAATTATTTTTTCATTAGGAATATTATGAGATAAGAGTTTCAAAAATCATCTCTGCTATTTAATGGTTATAAATTTCTTGCTTTATAATCATCCCTTTGTTACAGATACCGTTAAACCATGGATATGGATCCTGAGTCATTCCATATAGTTTAACATTATGATTCTCGTTATAGAAATAATTTCAGTATACCAATGTATCATGAATCATCTTGCAATTACCTTTGGTGTGCGGCCACACAATTATCTGATTAAATCTGGAGAGGGCCCAATGGTATCTTTCTGCACATATCAAGTGGAGGAACAAATCCTTTATTGACTACAAGTGTTGTGGATGTTGCTTCACATACACTCCCAAAAATAGCCTTTATGACTACCATATTTCAGGATAGCGTTTGACTATAATCAAAGAGAGATATCCACACATACAGAACTTGCTTGCATCTCAAGTCTAAGAACAATTTTAAACCATTTTCGACATTTTACTCATGACATGGACCCAAAAGTAAATGCTCAAAGGTTGGGGTATCCAATATGCATCCTTTGTGAATACATATGAGTTTGGCGGGAACACATCCATATATTCATGGAATATAACCAACACTCATATTTGTCTTACATAACAATATTCCCATATTGTTAACTGATAATGGACATTATTTAGAATGATAAGCAATCATTCATGGATTAAACATGCAAACATAGGATAACAATTTTTATATGAATGAAGAACAAATACCAAGTATCTTTATTCATCAGAAAGTAAATATTGTATTACAATCCCAAAATTTCACAATACTAATAAAAACAGATATTGCAATGAGACTGTTTAGTACGTGAAGTCTAATTGTTTCTATCATTCTCAACTTTTCTTTTGCTAGAAAACTAAATAGTCATCTGAGTAAACTTTCCGAATACTTGTTTCAAATTCACATAATTGTGAAAGATTTGAATAATAAGATGAGTGTCTTATTGTTCACGTGCATACTATTGCAAGAGTCATAGTATGGACAAGGTAATAGTACCTTTGATAGGGTATTTGAAGTTAACAACATACCTATCTCAGACAGTCATCTTTACAGTTTCTTAAAATGTAAAGTATTCTCATTCTTTAATGTGTTACGCAACAATGCTCTTAGCTGATCATATCTAGTTAGTAGATTTATCATAAAAGATGAAATCCTTTTTCAACTAGAATTGATTATTCTCTAGCATTAGTTGACACATACAACGCTATGCTTTATAAATTCGTTAAACATTTGTTTATGTTAACTAGTCATCTATATTCTCTCAATTAGATATAGCTAATCTAAAATCTCTCAATTAGTACTGTTGTTTGTTAGCTCATTTGCTATCGTGCAAAAGTAAAACCAGTTGTCAGTCTCAACACAACAATAATATTACATGATGAACCCTTAGTTAAAAAAACACAAGGTTTCCATCCATGTACTAAATTATCTAAGTGAAATATATCTAGTTTAAGTCTTGCTTCAAGGACATATTTACATTTGTGTTGACTTATATACGCATACGTGTAACTGAATAAACTATACATTGATTCCAAGGACGTTTGTTTTATCCTAATCTCAAGAGTTGTTTTCATTCTAATCTTAAGGATTAATATCTAGCTTATGTGGAATGATACTTTCGATATGTCATACAACATATGAATTTAAGAAAACAACATGGTGCTCCCACTCAATGTCAGATGTACTCAGGAGTCATCTTAATTTAATCAGAAATCATATTGTGAATTTAACTTTAAGAATATCAGCTCCTAGATGATGATCCAATCTACACTTGGATTTTTTATCTTGTATGCTAATATAAAGTTTTTAGCCCCTTTTTGATTACATACCGATCCTCGCAAATTGTAATCATTAGAAGAGTCTTAAAATTGTTAATTGGGACATAATTCAAATATTGATCATAACATTTATGATTTACTCATCGATCCTCGCAAGGTAATCATCCAAGAAAGAGTTATGAACCTTAATTTAAACTTTTAAAGATTCAGCAAATATGTTTGGACAATTAGTTATCTTTATATAATTAATACGTGCAGAAAAGAGAGATTTAATCATAGTCAATTGCTTGAGTAAGATCAAAATTCTTATCATCAGTCAGGCATTAATATGTATACAATTTTGTCCTTATGAGCCTTTCTTCAAAAGAAACTCATTCTAACCTCACAGGTTTACTCTTTGGTAAAAGATCAATCAAGCTCAAAACTTGATTGGCTTTTAAGGACTGCATCTTATCATTCATAATTCTAAGACCTTTATCAGATTCAAGATGTGATAATGTATCTTAACAATTAGCAGGTTTGAAATGATCATCTAATTTATATTCCTCAGTATTGATATTACAATATCAATTAAGTGATGAGGCATCCTTGCGGATTTATGAATGTGAGTTCTTATATACTTTGGTTCGACATTTCCATGTTAAACCTTAGTGTGACATTAGCAAGTGGATTTAGAAGGTTATGTATTTTGTTCTTGAATATCTTCAAGATTTTTAGGTGCTCCCACTTACTTTTGTAAGTAGAGAAAATTCTCTAAATACTAAGTATTTAAGCAACAATGATTGTTCTTAATTGGGAAACACAAAACACATTTCAAGTTCTCATCTCTAGCTTGTTAATAATATGCTTCATAAGATTTTAACAAATTTTAGAACTTTAATCAAAACATAATGGGATTTATCTCAATCCAAAGATGATGTCTTGATTACCTTCTAGGTTGAAACTATATTGAGTGTATTCATGACACACGCAAACTTCAAACCTTGATCGATTTTTGAGGTAGAGCCATTTAAGTTATCAGAAATCAAACAATATGAATATAGTTTGTTTCAACACATTAGAAATACCATAATAATGTGGTATTCTATGAGTATTTAGAATTGTGAGTCTCCATCAAAATTCCATTAGATAACTTAATTCTCTTTAGGTCAAATACTTGTCAATTGGGTCAAGCCAAATTGAATACACAGTATTTTAAAACCAAGTGCATGCTATAATGTATATTTCTTGAATTAAGCAAGAGCTCTTTGTTCATGTGTTCACAAGAAGACAGAACAGTTCAAGAATTCCATGTTCTCGTGTTTACAAGAAAACAAAACATGTCAATTATACATTATAAGTCTTTGAATAATTCAAGGACCTCATGTTAACTCTATGTTCATGTGTTTCAAGAAAACAGAACATGTTAAGTTATACGTTACAAGTCTCCGAATAATTCAAGGACATCATGTTAATGTGTTAACAAGAAGACATAACAATTCAACTACTTACTTTATGTTATGAGTCATTGATAAATTCAAGAACTTTATAATTATGTCTTAGCAAGTAAACATAATTATTCTAACTAAAGTAATCATGAACGCAAACTCTTGTTCAATAGTAATTTCAAGTTAATTTCATACTTCAAAATCATGATTATTATCATGAACCATGATTATATTGACTAAATCATGTAGTCAATTAGATGAAGTAGTTTTATTTTATATCTTTGACTTTTAAATAATAGGGACAAATAAACATCCCTTTGTTTAAGTCCTATGTTGATTGACTTAGCTTCCTTACTTTGCGGTCTAAGAGAAACCAATCATCATATTGTTATATGTTGTTCCTTGCCACATTTTAGATTTCTCCCATTTGTGTACGGGACAACATTATCTAAGGTGAACAAACAATACGACAAGCGCTCAATTGTATAAACAATATGATGGTGTCATAGATGTTACAAGTAGGTCTCAAACTATAATGTTTAATAAGGAATTGTGGATTATTATTCTATAGATAACATTTCGGAAAGCAACCTCAGATATGGAACTTGTTATCATATAAAATAAAATGCAATCTTACTTAAACATATGTTTGTTCATATTCGAAAAGTAATTAATTATTTCAAAGCAAGCTATTGAAATAATATGGGCAACTATCAAGGGGAAAAATCTTGTAGTCCACACTGAAATTTTGTCACCATTACAAGAATGTCATTTCAGTAATAAAATGCAAAACTCCCACTGGATTTGTCAACATTGTAAGTGTTACATCACCAGTAGAAATCAAATAGCAATTTATTTACTTTCCTATTCTCTTAGAATGCCTACAAGTAGCAATGTACTTAAGTATTGTGCAGAGAATATGAAATTCTACTTGTGTAGATGAGGGACTAGCCATTCATGCTCTCATTTAACTTGAATATAAAGCATGCAATTCCTCCTATATCGTCTGCATAGCCACAAGGGTATTTAGCACCTTAAGGAATAAAATGAGTCTAAGAAAAATACCCAGCGGATATGCTAGTAATTTCTTTGCTCATTGCGGTTTAAACTCATACATCGTGACAAGTGCAAGATGTCATATATTTTGGTAGCTATAGACAAAATGTTCTCTAGTTACGCAAAATATTTTATCTTTCAATTATTTGAAAGCTGAAAAGAAGGGTAATGAAAGACAATGAGAAATGAGTTTAATGTAATTGATAATTTTCAATTATAATCATATCTTATTCTTGTCAACCAATGAGTATAGATAGAAGTAATGTCTCACTCTTCTTACTAGGAAAAGAGACTGTTTGTCTTTTGAAGAAAAACAAACTTTCGTTTACGAATTATGTTGCAAAACACAATTAAACAGAACATAGAAAGTTCAATTTAGTATTTTTGATAATTAAAATTTAATAGAATTAACTAACTAATTATTACTAATTAAGACTAAGATCAACTTGACCTCCCACTTTATTACCAAGGTCTTGACCCATGGCGTAAACAAGCTGGGGCAAGAGGTAAGCGTCGAGCGTTAATGCATTTTAATGCTACTCTTAGGATTTATGATTATTGGTTCAAAAATTAGTAATCAAAGTAATAATGTTAAGAGCATGTTTTAGGATCTATCTTATACCTCGTGTCACAAGGTCTGACAAGCCTACTCGAATTAAGTGGACCAAACGATGAACGCGCAAAATGTCAGAGGGTCTGAACCTGAGCACGAAAAATTCGCATGGGTTGGTAGGGCTCTAAGGTCTGACTAAGCAGTCAAACCCAATTGCATGTGTTCTCGGTTGGCCTGGCATAGACTTGAAAAATTTTTAAGGGTATTGCACTTAAATGTGTTAAAAAGGTGGGTACAAAGAAGCATTGCAAAACCAACTTTGTAACACTAATTTTAAAACCTTTTAGTAAGGACCACTGTAGTGTCATGTATGGTTCACGGTAACTCCATCGAACGCACAACGAAGCGGGAGAAACTCAGCGCGGAAGCATATAAAAACTTATTTTCTTTAGGGAAATACGTAAAAAACTAACCGCCTTAATCTTCTCTTAAGTTTGTTCTAGTGGGAAGAGCCATACTTCCCATGAAGTCATATCGTCCATTTTTAATCAAGAAAAACCTAGTTATTAGTTTTACGTTCTTATTAATTTTTCCCAAAAACAGTTTCCACGAAACCAATCGGTTGGTCACTATGAGCATGCATTAGGCGTGTCTAAAATTAATACGACTACATAAACTAATCTTTTTAGACATATATGACATATTTAATTAGGCGCAGTAAAACAATTAGACATTAAAGAATATTGCATACTGAGTTATAATACAAAAGATGACATTAAGCATACTAGTAAAATGTAAAAATCCAAAGTTCTATCGACGAGAGTCTTCCCCAATGGAGAAACCATTAAGACAACCTCATTGGTTTTCTGCCTAGAGTGCTAGATCGCCACATTCACTACATATTGTGTTGAGTGTGTTCTCTTTTGCCGGAATTGACATAAATTAAAAAGGAATCAAATAAGCTAAATTAACAATTTTAATTTTCCCTTTTAATCCTATATTAACTTTTAATAGATTTCAGGATCAATATCTACTTATTTTATTTATCTTATGGCAAGAATCTAAATATTGTTGTCATATTTTTCTAGTAAAACATAAATAAAATCTCAAACGCAGCAGATCATGGCATATGTTTTAATAATAGGCATATAAACTAGGCGTATAATTAAAACAAAAAAACATGTAACCCATAAAGCTAAAACGAGTTGGCTCGTGATGCCACTGTTGGGATTTAATAATCTAGATAACCAAGTAGCTACGAGTACGCAGCGGATGGATCTAGTAATAGCATATAGATTAACACATATAAATTAAACAAGTAATTTACTAACCTTTTGTTTAATGATAAAAATCAATAAACTTACGCCGAATCTTGATCTTGAAACAAGTGATTAAATTACCACCTCTACGGTTGCTCACACAAACACGGCAACCGAGTACGAGTTGATTGCTAGTCACCTTCACGAATTCAAACACCATGTGTATATATCAATTACCAAACGCACCTTGTAGACTTTAGTAACGAAAAAAACCAAACAAAACCCTAATTGTACCGAAAATCAAAACCAACCCTTGATAGGTATTATGGAATTCGGCTGGAAACAAAAGAAAGAACACGAAACGATTTTCTGTTGAAGGTTTTATGAGAGAGTTAGGCACATGGAATGAATAAGGATGAGGAGTATTTATAAGCATGATACCCTAGTTGTGATAGTTATAGAAGACCAAAAGTCCTACAATTATCACAAGCATTTTCCTTGTCCTTGTAACACACAAAAACCTTCTCATTTCTACATAGAACGGCCACCTTGGGGAGGAGGTCATTGGCGGTTCCCTTGGGGTTTGGGTTTTGTTCATTCTAGTCCTTGGTTTATATTAATTTAAATATTCATTATACTTTATTAAACAATTAATAATAAATAATGACTATTTAATTATTACCGTGAAGTAAAACGTTCTCTAAGTGTTTAACGTGTGTGCCCCCAATAGGCTCACATATTCGTAACGTATTTCGTGCTATCCGACTACCAGAACACCAGTTAGAGGATAGACTAGTCGAGTGAGTTTCCACCGAAGAACCATAAAGCGCACGAATGACTTTATACCATATTTGATAACTAAAGTTTGTTATATAAAAAATTCGTAAATAGGTGAAAGTTCAAGGTAGGTTTTGTAACTTTTAGCATACTTAAGGGTGCGTTTTGATTTTTTTTTACATCGTGAATGGTGAGTTAGTTTTTTTAATATTACTTTGCACAGTTGCCCAAGGATCCTAGTATATATACTACATTATAAAGCATTTGGGACTTTCGATATTTAGAAAATCTTAAAATTCAGACTTTTTCTTTTCTTTTCATGGAAATATCTCTTTTTAACAAAAAACACATCTACTTCTTAACTAAAAAATAATCTTTATTTTTAAATTGAAATATCTTTTTATCTATTTATTTTTTTTATAATTTAATTTCACCATATTTTTTAAAATTTTGTGCTCTTTAATTTAAGAGTTAAGTACATTTTTGGTCTTTGTGGTTTGGTGCGTTTTCACTTTTGGTCCAAAATTCAAAAAAGTTTTGGTTTTGGTCCAAAACACATAGTTTCGTTCCACTTTCGGTCCAAAAGACATAGTTTCGTTACACTTTTGGTCCAAAAGACATAGTTTCGTTCCACTTTTAGTCCAAAACTTGTAGTCCAAATTCACGGGATTGGACTAAAAGTGGAACGAAACTATGTTTTTGGACCAAAACAAAAAAAAATTGAATTTTAGACCAAAAGTGAAAAACGCACCAAACCACACGGACCAAAAATGTACTTAACTCTTAATTTAACATCAATTTTAATATATTTTTATTAATTTTTAGTTTTTTTATTTTAATACACCCGAAACCGTTGCTTTGCGCCGGTACCATTCTAGTATAAAGTTATAATTATAATAACCACCAACCATATAATATGATATGATCAGACGTTACAACAGATCGATAGTATGTTAATCACGCATTTAAAATGACATATGTTTTAGCCTCCTAACAATATTTCACCAAGTATTTTTGCTTAACAATATTGTAGCTAGCATGACCAAATGGATAGCTTTGCCAAGACCATGCTAAGCACGAAAAATAGGCATTTGTGATATGGTAAAATTATTTTGGTAAACCGTTAACCTCATTTTCTAATTTATTTATATGATTAACATACATTCAAATATTTATTATTTTATTATACCGAGAAACCATATTGGTAATGTTTTTATAATGCACTTACACACGTATCTTAGTTATCTGCTACATGCTCTATGCAGCTTAGCCTATTATCTAACTTTGGCAATAATCAGCACACGCGTTTTGGAAACGGTTGCTGCTGTTGTACGTTTATACACAAATACTGGATCAGGGTAAAAATCAACACAAGTTAAGATAAAGGGTGCCTAAGCTCACATAATGAAGAATAAGTCATGGTCATGTCATCACTTGATGCAACCTAAGTTGCTCATGGTTCTTTCTAAACTTGTCTTTAAGCCTTTGTATCTGCATAGATGCAACTCGGTGTGGTTAGCGCTTTGGAAAGTTTGTTCATCATATATTCATTTCATTTGTGTTCCTATTGTGGTTACCTATAAGAAGAAAACATATGCAAAGTGAGAATTTTTACCCATAAATGGCATCACCATGACTCAAATCCAATGTACACAATAGCTAAGCTGGTCTTTGTGCTTTTGGCAATACTCTAGGAACGTTCTCCGATATGTACTCCGAATTTGTCTAGTTGACTGGTCGTTTAGTAGGCGCTATGACTTGTAATTCTAATTGTACACCACGCATACTTTTCAGAATACCAAAGATTATATCCAACTCATTGTCTCGTCGTTCATTAGGAACCTGTACATAAAAACACCCCCATACAAGAACTGAAGAGAGAAAAAAGAAATAGAGAAAACAACAATTTCAAAATGAGAAGCCAATGCAAGGATGTGTGAAGATAGAATACAACAGAAAACATGATTCAAGTTTTTTTTATATAAAGTAATTGGATAAACTGAGTTTTGTTTGTTTATATTTCAAAAAGGTTTATGAGGTGTTTTTAGCGCGTCAAGCTGTCCTAATGATAGGCCAGTTAAGAAATCCCGTCATGTCCTATTAAATATACATTTTTAATAATTCTTATGGGGTGTTTTCAATTGGGTATTTCAGAAACTACTTTCGGCTAAATTACTAAGCAATTAGCATAAGCCATCTCTTTTACTAAATTTGACAACAAAAAACAATCTTTACATTAAGTTAAACATACAACTGGTATTAAGTACCTGGTGTCATGAAGAATCAGACCACGACGATGAATATAATGCAACACTTCGAGCCGCCAAACCATGTATTTACTCAAAGAAAACGTATACAACAAAATATTACTAATGTAATAGATGTGTTACACTAATCAACTGATTAAACAAAAAACGTTTTAGTAAATATTTCCATCGTAATACGGCCAAACAAACTTACATGATTCAAGCTTATTTTCCATAAGCTTAAAATATATGCATTTTTAGAGCAATGGCTTAACATAAGCTTATATCAGACCACGACGATGAATATAATGCAACACTTCGAGCCGCCAAACCATGTATTTACTGAAAGAAAACGTATACAACAAAATATTACTAATGTAACAGATGTGTTACACTAATCAACTAATTAAACAAAAACGTTTTAGTAAATATTTCCATCATAATACGGCCAAACAAACTTACGTGATTCAAGCTTATTTTCCATAAGCTTAAAATATATGCATTTTTAGAGCAATGGCTTTACATAAGCTTATATAATCCATAAGTCTTAAAATAACCTAGAAATTTGGAGCTTATGAGAATATAAACCAAAATCACGTTAGTTCATAAGCCCACAAATAAGCTCAAATAAACACCCCCTTAGTAGTAAATCAATATTATGAAAATAAATAAATGTTACTGAACAAATCAGACAGCCACTATATATATTCCTATATTTTAAATTAGATATGTTAGGCCTTGCGTTGGATCCCAGAAAAGGCCGCACCAACAATGTGGCGATTGATTTACAATAGACTTGGATGTGTAGACGTTGTTCCGTGGGAGTCGATAGTCGGTGCACTCGGCCTTTCATTGGTACCTGCTCCAGCAGCTGCATCAACTCTAACAAAAGCGTCATCATCTGTTTTCATTATGTACTTTGCTGGGAAGATTTTCGTTGCTGAAATTATAAAAGAAGGGTCGGATGATATAGTTTAAGTTGAAGCATCGAGTATAAAGCTCTACAGATCCTATGAAACCATCCTTGATATCTAAAGGATGCACTATAAAATAAAATTATTGTCCCCGGGATTTTGCTCCCACCACACAGATTTGATACAAACTTACATACCCCCATAATGCAAATTGCGATCGTTTTCAGAGTTAGTAGGCTGTAATAATCAACAAAGGGCATCAACTGAACATCTTGATAGGCCTGAGCTTCTTTCCACAACTCAAAATTAACTTGCTTGTTCTTGTGCTGCAATAACAAAAATCAATCACAAAAAGCTTAAGCTTTAATTCTATACGCAATGAGGTCGTATCAATCCTACCATCCTTTATACCATTTGAAGGATTCTATATACAATATGAACCGACAAACCCAAAAAAACAGTGCCTAAAACATCTGAACACGTATATTAAACTAACATCATATTATGGATACTGGTTTATCACATCCTCATTAAGTTGTTAGAATAATATCACTTACAAACATTTGTTTTGTTACCTTTTCTTTTCCGTATTTATATAAAATAAATCACCTCAGGACTTACACATAACAATCTTCGTTCTTTCACGTATCTTCTGCCTGGTCTCTGCTATCAAACCCTAATACCAACAAAACAAACATACATATACATAAAATCAAAAAAATAACACATTTTCATTAGAGTTTTGTGAAAAACATATACCTGTAAATAAAACAAACAACCTGCAAAAAAAGAAAACACACAATTTGAAGAAAAAAAACAGTTCATCATTAGGTTTTGAGAAAAAGAGGCGTGTGGTCTGTTAAAATTTATTAAACGTAGCTGCAACGATTTGTTTTTGATATATATCTTATGAAAATCAATTCCAAAATTATCTAAAAGATAATTTACATGATATACGGGATTTTTAAATTAGTAGATTAAAAGTAGTTGTTTTTGTATTTTTTTTTTTTTTTGCATTAGCTTATATATTTTAAGTTGCAAAATATAAAAAAAACCTGCTAGTCTAGTGGTTATGTGGTTTGTGAATATCATAAAGGACCTAGGTTCAAATCATGTAAATGTCAAAATTTTTAAAATCCTAAAATTAAATACCAAATTTATTATTATAAAAAAATTATGATGACATGACTATAATTAATGATGACATGGATATAATTATGGGATTTAATTTGGAAAATTCAAAAAATTGAAAGATGTTAGTATTGACCATTCGAAATTTCTAAAATATAATTGATGATAATTTTTAAAAAAACTGAAATTTATGATAAATAGTGATGACATGGCTTGCAACTATAATTAATGATGACATGGATATAATTAATGGATTTAATTTCGGAAAATTCAATAATAAAAAAGATCTTAGTATGACATTCGAAATTTCTAAAATAATAATTGATGATAATTTTTAAAAAAACTGCAATTTATGTAATAGTGATGCACATGGATTGCATGATGACATGGACTTTATTAAAGTAATTCCTCACGAACGTGACAATGTCTATCGTTTATAGACTTTTACCTTTTGTTTTATGCATACGCTCGTGCAAATATGAACCTATTCAACCGGAAAAAAGGTTGGTACATCCTTGCTTATCTAACACCATAGTATTTCAACTAAATATGGAATAAAAAAACCCGTTAATGTTTATATTTATTTGATAAAAGAAGACACATCAGATGTTTACACTGCATATATGTAGGATAATTTGTCTTAGTAAGGTTTTGTGTCAATATAATTCCCAGGTGGATCATAATTGCAAATGATCCACCAACAAGGATTATTGGTGCACATAACCTTAGCACATCCGAGTCTAACCGAGGTTTTCCACACCACTTGAGTATAATGACCGCACATCTTCCCTTCACGACAAGTGTTTGTTTTGTAATCGTAGTCATCTTTCTCTGCAATCCAACAATTCACTGCGCTTGTAGCGTTGAGGTCTCCCCCTGCGGCCAAATTCTCACCATATATTCCAGTTTTTGAGTGTATCATCGCACAATCATCCTTTCTTTGGTGCGCATATTGTTTTGCATGTTTAGCCACTTTTTCGTCCCAACACATTAGAGGCAAACCCATCTTTTTCCTAATACAATTATGGGCATCAACAAAGGCTTGTCGTTCATCATTGTGGGCATGAGTGGAACATAAAATTGCCATAAATATAGCAAATACTAGAACAATATTATGCCTATAATCCCTCATCTTACGATATCAATAAGTTGATAATTTGTAAAAGTATTTCAAGTTTCTTGGGCATCATGTTACTGTTATGAGCATGAATGTATGGATTATATAGGATAACACGATGTGGTTATGAATGAAGTAAAATATATGAAGAAGCAAAAATTAAGGAAGATCAATGGGATTTAGAGTGGATATGGAAAACTACGGAGATAATTAATTCCTAAACATTAGGAAGAAGCTTCTAAAAATGAAAATATTTTTTTAGAACGGCTCTAAAAATGAAAATATAAGTGAAGTTACATACAGTAGCATCAGTTATTCTTGCACATCAGCTAATCCAACTATTAATACATATTGTACAACTTTTAATGCAAACAACAAAAGAACAAAATAATACATATTAGACTCTAAAAATGAATAAGAAGTCGTGTAGCACACGATTCTTGATATCTATACTACATAAAAAGCAAATTATAATCTTTTTTTATTTAATGTCAAAAAATTTAGTAATCCAACTATTAATACATATTGTACAACTTTTAATGCAAAGAACAAAATAATACATATTAGACTCTTCTTTTTTGAGAAATTTACATGTATATCCTTCTCAAAAGTTGATATTACATAAATATCCTTCTTAATTTTTTAATTACATCAACGTCCTTGTCAAAAAAATTTAATTACATCAATATCCTTCTTACACTTTTAAGAATGATATATATGTCAAAAAATCAATTAAATCATAATTATATTGATTTTAGATTATGAAACTATTATTTATCTCTTATATTAATCATGATCATATTATTCATATATACTTTTTGGCCTCGAACGACAAAAAAACGTGTTGATATAATTACAAAAGTTTGGATATAAATATGAAAAAATTATTGCTCATATATATTTATTTGTTCATATGCATATTTGGTCTCAATTGATGAGAAAACATGTTGATTTTTTTATGTATATGAGAATTTAAAATTTTGGGAAGGATATTGATGTAATTTTAAAAGTATGAGAAGGATATTGATGTAATTATAAAAGTTTGCGAAGGATATTGATGTAATTATAAAAGTTTATGAAGGATAATGACGTAAATAAAAAATTGAGAAGGATATTGATGTAATATTGAACTTTTGTAAGGATATAGATGTAAATGCCCCTTTTTTTCATTCAATGCCAAAAATTTAAGTAATACAATTATTAATACATATTGTATAACTTTTAATGCAAACAACAAAAGAACAAAATGGTTTCTGCCACACAAGCCAGTAGATTGCAGAATCTGACACAAATTTGTATGAAAAGATCTATGATAAGGATAGAGATCCTCTAATGTTGAGTTCAACATGACTAGTCATGTTGTCTCACATAAAAATTAGTGAGTCCCACATTAAAATTCTAAAGTAAGTCATCTTGTGGGGACAACTATCTTTTATGTGAGACAACATGACTAGTCATGTTGAACTCAACATTACAGAATATGTATCCCTATGATAACTACAACAATGCATGCTACCACCATCATCACACATGTAAAAGAAAACTTTACTTAATAAGGAAAAAACATCTAATCTAACACCATTACCAAATTAATCCGACCACAAGCACAAAGACCAAGCCACCACCAAAACCCACGCCTCCACTCAAATGTAGTAATGAACCATAACGAAAATGAAAAGATCTTTAATAACAACAACAACAACTACATTCACAAAACCACTACCCTAATTGCCCATCTCCTAACGTCGACAGCTCAAACAACCTCAATAATAACAAACCCATATGAGAATAACACATCCAACTCAAAACAACAACCCATCAAAACTCGAAAATAAAAAGAAATTATCTAAAGACCTCATATTCGTTCAACATATACAAAGATCTTTAAGGATCGTATGAGTTTGAAACGTAACCAATCATTGATCTTTAAGAAAAACTCAAAATAAAAAATGCAAAACAAAAACTACATCTACATGAGATCTTCTTACAAGATCTTGAAACCTAAACGAGAAGATAAAGTGTTCATGGTTTATGTGTTTTCTGCTTATAAGATTCGAATCTGAGTGAAAAGAATGGATTTGTATTTGTTATAATGATCTCGTGGTGTTCGATTATCATAGCAAAGAAGAAAGATAATTCTTTTTGCTTGTTTTTGTGGCTGCAAATGTAAAAAGGTGAAAATGTTTAGGGTTATGTGAAATGGTTGTTTATATAACGAGAAAATTAGGGACATTAGTGTGGGTTTTGTATTAGTTCTTGGGATCTATCCGAAACTGGGTGCAAGATTTGGCCTGTAGCTAGATTGTAATACTATAACTCGGACCGCAAATTGTCGTATAATTTTGATGGATGGTTACATTCTGGGCTTCGTAATGATAAAGTGACTAATTTTTTGAGTTATCTTTTATTGTCGAGATCGGAATGGATCCTTATATAGCTA
>BQNB010043023.1:0-14093 GCA_026074375.1 Tanacetum coccineum | reverse complement strand
TTGTGTGTGTTGAAGTAGAGAGATCTTACTTTAGATCTTGGGTGGTTTTAGCATGATATCATTTATTATACACATGCGTATATTCAAGAACATTGTCGTTTATTGTTAAAAGGTACACACTTCTTAAACCCTTGTTAACTATGTTATTCTATACGTGTTAATCTTTCCGCTGCATACTCGTGTAGATTAATGGTTAATTAGTGGTAAAAAACCAACAGTGGCATCACGAGCCATCGTGTAGAATTTATAGTTACATAGTAATAAAATTTGACAAATTAGGTTTCTTGATTAATTTTTTAAGCCATTTGGGCGTTTTTAAGTATAAAGATTTGATCTTTATTAATAATAAAATTAATTAGACGAATTCTATGTTGTATGAAATTTTATGTGATTAAAATTGATAAGTTTAAATTATTATTAGATCGATTTTATGTTTAAATTAATTGTTAATTTGTTATCCATGATAAACACATGCAAGTTTATCATGGATTGATATATGATATAAGATCTTGTTAATTGTTAATTGTTTTTATGCACATATGATGATCAAGAATTAAACATAGACATTAAATTTTTATTTGGTAAGATTCATGACTTTAAAAGCTAGGGAAGACCTTGGCTATGTCTTAATGGGGCCTAAAAGTTGCTTAAATTTTATGTGATATGTGGTATATATTTATATATGGCTTACGCAATCGATTATATCGATGAATGTGGCCGGAGTCATTGGATGAAGAAGCCTTATATGAATATATATATTTTTAATTATTAGATAATTAGGATCATAATTGATATTTGCATGACTTAATTGTTAAGAGATTTATTTAAATAAGTGTTATGTGTATTAGTCTTGTGTTTATATTATTTTTATTTAAAGTTTGGACTTGTGAGAAAATAAAAGGGTTTTTCCAAAAATAAATATAAACATGACTAATTATTATGAAATCAGATTTATTATGGATTATTTTATAGTTCATAATATGTTTTTCAAATTAAAGTTTTATTTTTATCAATGACGTAATTTGCAAAAGAACTACTTAGTTGCAAGGATAAGGTTTGGGGAGACTCATCAAGACTTCGGTTTTGTAGATACCATTATCCTATAATACCTGACTACGTTGTAGTTTCCTTACCTTGCATACTATTTAGGAAGTCGTGAATGGTCTAGGGTTTGAATGGTTTTTAATCATTCTTTAATCTTTTCCCGCGATAAAATATAAAATCTTTGAGTATTGAAAACACGTTGAATCGTCAATTTTTAAAAAGGTAACACTATTTATACATTAGATGTATAGAAAATAAGTGATACCGTAATAAATAACTTAATTGAGTAAAGTTTTTTAAAATCTATTATACGAAGATGTATGCATGCTTCTTCGTACATATTTGTCACGACAAATATGATACTCTTTTTAAATAAGTTATTGACATCAAATTTGTAAGAATACTTGCAGATGCTTTTTACTATGCGTGAGACGTATGTAGATTGTAATCCCAAGGTGATTATACACTTTTTCATGAGACGTTAGTGTTACATAATCACAGTTCTTGATTGGACGACTTAATCGGTTTAGTGGTGAGACCTTAAACTCGAGGCATAGATTAGATGAAACATGCTTACTAGTATATTATTGTAATAAAGTAAGTCTCATAAGGTTCTAGGAATTGCATCGGTGGCAATTATTAATCGTCAATTACCTTTTGAATACACCATTGTTAGCAGATCAACTGATGTGATGGTGGTATGTCAAGTTGGATCCTAGCCTTTAGAAAATTAATTGTTTAAAATGTTTAAACATGGGTAGTTAATTTTCTCTAAGGAATATTATCGAAAATACTAAAAATTGAATTTTGCGATTCTATTAATAGTATTAATGCAACGATAAACCGTAGACAAGGGTTTGTTTCTTTCTTGTAGAAGTTAAACCGAGACTCCTTTCCTTGTAAGAAACATGGAGACTCATTCCTATCATCTTTCTTGCTTCGAAAAGTTATAGTAGGAACGTAGGAATTATCCTAATGTAATCAAACTCATAGAATACTTAAATGTTAAGTAGATTGCATGACTTATATTTTCATATAGCTTTCATCACCCTTATTCAGTGGTGAATACGTTGAAACATATAAGACATATGAATAACTAGAGAACATGTTCTTCAAGCTATCAAATGATAACATCTTAATGTAAGATGCTTTATGAGTTTTTGATTAGGAAATACCAATAATATCGCAAAAGTGGTAAAGGCAATTAGGATAATGTATCTAGTTGTTTTTCTTAATCAAAATTAAGGAGGAAATTGCATGCCTAATTTTCAAGTTAATAAATAACATTGATGGATAGTCCATCATCTATATAGTAGAAAATTTTGAAATCCAACTACATTGCTACTAATTAAGATTTCAAAGAAAGTTGGAAAATAAATAGATCACTATTTGTTTTTACTGGTTATGGAACACTTGTAACACTTATAATGTTGTCAAATCCAATGAGAGTATCGTGATTTATTTCTAAACAAGACATTCATGTGATGTTGTCTAATTCAGTGGGAGTTGCAAGGTTTATTATCTTGATAGTAACCCAGATTATTTCTTGCTTGTCTTGAGATAATATATAATTTTCCAACTATAGACACTTATGTTTTTAAATATAGTCGTGCACTATTTCTTATTAAACAAAGTGGTTCAATACCTACTTGTAACGCTAATATTTGTGACACTATCATAATGTCTATATAAACAAACGAATGTCATGTTGTTTGACTACGTGTATGATGTTGTGCCATGCACAAGTGGGAGAAATCTTTATTGTGTGCAAGGTACAACACATGTCAAGAATAATATGATTAAATGTTTCTCTTGACCGTAAGGTAAGAAACTAATATTCTACTAGGACTTATTGCCCTATTTAGAACATATGTCAAGATATGAAATAAAGACTACTTCAAATAAAATGTTTATGTGTTTTTGGAATGTTCCCAAAATAATGGAATTAACTCGATTTAAAGACTACTTCAAGTAAAATATTTATGTGTTCTTAGAATGTCCTAAATAATGAAGTAATATTGTTTAACTTGAAATTACTATTGAAGTCAAGAGTTGATGTTAAAAATTACTTTAGTAAAATATGTTTATGTTTAATGTAAATTAATAAACATGAAGTACTTTAAATGTTGTAAGACTTATAGCAATAAAGTAAGTTATATCTTCTGGCTATGACATGAACAAAAGTCATTGAGTTGTTCAAAGGCAAAATAATGTAAGCATGATTACATAGAGTTCTTGAACTAGTTAAAGCCGTATACATTATTGCATGCAAATAGGTTTTCAATACTATATATTCAATTTGGTTTGACACAATTGATAAGTATGTGACCTAAAGAGTATTAAGTTATTTAAAAAATTATGATAAAGTCTCACAATAAAATTACTTATAGAATACCACATATTCACGGTATGTCTAGAGTTTTGAATCAAATTCTTTGAAATTATTTGATTTTGATAACTTAAATATTTTACCTTCAAAATCTGTCAAGGTTTAAAATTGAGTATGTCTTGTATATACTCGATAAAACTCCAACCTAGAAGGTTAAATAAGACACCATCATAATTATGAAATATGATAACTCCCTTTTAAGTCTTAAAATTGAAGTTCTTAATTTGTTAAAAGTCTTATAAAGAATGACATTAACAAACTAAACTCAGGAACTGTCAATGTATCTTGTAATGTCCCTCTACATGCTTAGTAATTATAGAAGAGTCTTAAATTACAAAAAGCAAATGGGAGCGTTTTAGATTTTGTAGAGATAAAAAAAAATACAAAATGCATAACCTTATTAAACACACTAGTGAATATCATATCGAGGCTTTACATGTAAAGTTTAAACGTCATAATGATATATTACTTGTTCATAGATCCGCAAGGATACCTCAAATACTTAATTGATAAATGTTATAATAATATTGAGGAATATGAGTCACAGGATCATAGTGAACCTGTTAATCATAAAGATGCATTGTTGAATTTTGAATTTGATAAGTGACTCAAACTATGAATGTTAAGATGTTGTCCACAAAAATAATCAATTTTGAAACTTGATTAATCTTTAACTAAACGGTTAGAGTATTAAGTTAAAATGAGTTTCTTCAAAGAAAAAAAACCCAAGTGGTTTGGTTCTTGGTTCAAACTCATAAGGACAATGTGTTACACATATTTAATGCATGCATTATGATAGGATTTTAATCATACTCAAGCAATTGATTGTGATTAAATATTCTTTCTATTCGCATTAATTATATAAAAATGGTTGATTGTCATACTAGTGTTTATATTGATGAAATATGATAATGAAATGTCAAAACTATTCCTTAATTGATTACTATTGCGAGAACGGTTAGCAATCAAATGAGTTTATCAAATGAGTTTATGAATTCATATAATTCTTTTATAAAGGTACAAGCGCAAGAATCCAAGTATGGATCCGATCATGCGAGCGATCTAGGAGAAAAATCTTAAGTTTATTATTAAATAAATCATTTGCTTGATTTAAATTTAATTATAATTAAAATAACTTCTAAGTATTTCTAAAAGCTAGTGGGAGTATTATGTTCAGGTTTTCTTCACCTGAAAGATTTAGGAAATTAAACATACAACCTTGAAATAATATGTTTATTGTTATGAACATATGTGGTATATAAATCTAACACAATTTGACATACTTCAGAAAGTCTCAATGGATACTTATCTTTTGATAAGATAGAACATGAATGAAATTTTAAGTTAGACTAAAGGATTCATTATCTATATTATATTGTGTAGAGGAATAGTTGTATCATGCATGAATGCAAGATGATTTGACAACATTGGTATTTAATCGAAAGTTATTAGATAATCATTGAATTAAATATTTTAATAGAATATGTTTGGATTTGAGAAATCATTCTTAGATTATGGATTTGTCCATAGTAATAAAAAATCTCAGGATATATGTTGCAACAATTTGTTGTGCAATTAGAATAAACCAATGAACTTGGAGTTCATAAGGTACCAAACATTATTAAGAGAATATTCATTGTTTACGAAATTTAATAGCATAGGGCTGTTTATGTACACGGATGCTAAATCGAATTGAGATAACACTCAATACTAGTCATGGTATGATTTCATTTTTGATGATGACCATGTGGACTAGTTGCGCTCAACTGATAACATAGTTGCATTATACATTAAAGAATAAGAATACTTTACACTTTTAGAAGCTGCGAAAGATGATTGTTGTTAATAGTTGATGTCACACACCTTATGAGATATAGTGTGTTAATATTGAGATTTTTTATAAACAAACAATCATCATATTCAAGAACTTCATTAATTGAATTCTTGAAATAAGTATTCTCAAAATTCTTAAAGATCAAAGCTAGTTGGAATTAATGAAATCTATGACTTGTCAGCAAGTATGATCGTCGTATCTTGATGCATGATTCGTCAACTAAAATTATCATGCATTTGATCTATTTAGTATTTGGATAAGGGATGTTTAGACAATTTTATAAAGATATATACGAGTGTATGTTGGTACATTTTAAATATAAATTGTGTCCTGTAATTGCATGTTTAATTCCCAGAATAAAATTATATTATTCTAAATAAGTCCGTTACCGATCAACATATTAGAATAAGTTGGAACTGAGTGACAAATTTTGTGATTGGTGATATCTGGATAGTTAAAGGATGGTGTCGCCAAACTCCACATGATATTCATATGATGAATATTGGACTTCCCCAACTAACAAGATTATTACTTTATGGATCGGCGTCATTAAATAAATCTTGTAAATGATTTTAATTTACTAAATCCTTAGACTTGAGATGCAAGTAGGTCTTGCATGTGTGGATAATCCTTCTTGATGTAGTTTAAGTTATCCTGAATAAGGTAGCTAATAAGGACTATTTTCAAAAGTGATTTTGAAGCATATGACTTGGCACTTGTAGTCAATAAAGAATTTGTTCCTTCAATAGTTGAAGTAAGATGCCACTGGGCCCCTCGTAGGGTTAATCAGATATATGTGTGGCCGCACCCAAAAACTCAGGTAGATATGTTCTCAATGACTTTGGAATCATGATTACTCATATATACGAGAAACCAATCAATAATTAATGGAATGACTGTAAATCCATATATATTTTAACAGCGGTATCGGAACCAAGATATTGAAAATACATAAATCATTTGCCCATGACTTTATGAAACCACACTTGGATATTTCTGGGAGCATTAGCGAGTTGCTAGACGCTTACTAATGTTATTATATGATTTGGTACATGTCCAAGTAGGAGATGTTGGATTATGTCCACGTAAAATAATATATGTCTGGAAAGTTTATTCGAGCCTACGGGGATGCACGCGTTAATATGTAGAATAATTAATATAAATATATTAAATGTAATATATTTAGTGATAAAGCTTAACGTGCGTTAAATATTAATATAAATATTTAACGGAGTTATATTAGTCATTAAATAGTTAAAAGACTAATATATGGGAATTATAGAGAAAAGGAAAGTATAAGAATTATCTCTTTTTTTCCTTAATCTATTTGTTTTCTAATCTCTAAGAGGAGGTGGAATTACCTAACTTGCAAGCCAAGTTATGTAGGCTATATAAATAGGTCTAGGGATTATTATTTGTCATAACTTGGGTGGTTTTAGCATGGTATCATTTATTATACACATACGTATATTCAAGAACGGCGTCGTTTATTGTTAAAATGTACACACTTCTTAAACCCTTGTTAACTATGTTATTCTATACGTGTTAATCTTTTCGCTGCGTACTCGTGTAGATTAATGGTTAATTAGTGGTAAAAACCCAACAATATGTTCATATTAGAAGACCAAATTGTGTATAACAGTGCTCTCTCATGTTATATATATATATAATGATCGATCAAACTTCTTATTATACACAACGAGGGATTGGAATCTATTTCTTAAATGATAATCTCGATTGATAAGTTTATATGTTGAATTTAAATTGGTCCACATCTTGTATGTTTTGGCCTTTTGCGTTATGTTTTGCACAAATCATTGTTAGAATATCAAAATACATAATTATGTGATATAAATGATGATCACTGTTTTTATATTTGCTTGAATGGCAAAGATGTTTTGAATTATGTTAATTGCCATGATCATAACGAAGTCTTTTGAAACTTACTATTGAATAAATCAAACATGTGTATGTCTGGATTTTGTTTGGTTTCAATGTTGATAAGTATTGCATCATTGTTTGAGTATAACTTGTTTTCGTTGGGGCTAACGGGACGTGTTGTATTATCTCACAAACGAAATTTTATTTGTATACATTTGTTTGAAAATGACAAGGTGTTATGCCTCAATATGATCAATATGTTATGATGTGTAATCATCTATTTTGATTAGTAGGTTGCTTCATGTATCTATATGATACGTGGTTGTATGGACATAACTCGTAAAAGTTACAAATGTTGTGTGTATGCCTTTTCATTCGGCATGATGTAATTTACATGTTTATGATAAAACAATGTGTTACCAAGAGTGTCACATTAACGTAATCGACCAAGTCATTTTGTCTAAAGAATACATAGTACTTGTATTTAGACGATTTATTATTGGTTGGGTAGATATTGATCGTGTATGTGTAAATGATATGTTTGGCTACTGGAAATTAAGTATTTGAATATTATAACTATGGATTACGGTTAGGAATAAAAACGGATTCTTCAAATTTTGAAAAAGATACAATTAATGATGCAATTAAGTTTGATAATTGATCAAGAAGATTGTGCGACCACTAGTGAATGGATTTCATATTTGATGTGGTATCTTATCTTGGGATCATAGAAACAAAGTTGTACAATGTGTTTAGCTTTGGCATCATGAATTGTTGTTTTAGGTTCTTTTGTTTTAAAGAAGTAGAATGGTTAAATGACTTGTTATTAAACATATTGTATTATGTTTTAAAGTCAATGTTACCATGTTCATTACATTGTGATAGTGAAACTCAACTATCAGTAGTTGACCACTTGACGAAGAGGTCAGCTAGAGACTTAGTGAATAAGTCGGTAATAGGGATGAAAAGTCCATTTAAATTCTCTAATGGTGAGACGCCCAATTCCCTTCTAATACAACGTTAGAAGCTGAATTCAATGCGGAAAGCTCACACTTAGAGATTGGAACACATGTTATACTATCCCAAGGAATGTGTTCGGACCTGCAAGATAAAGAGGTTGAAGTTTATCTTCTTAATAGTTCTTTTGAAAAAGTGCAACGCAGGGCATGATTAAAAGAAACTACCTATATGAGTATGAAGTTTTGCCGCTTCAAGAAGCTTGGACTTGACTTCCTATATGCTCATGAATGGATAAAGACACATGGCTTGTAAAGTGTCAAGTATAAACATTAGAACTCGTGTGTATATTATTTTTGAGTATTCAAACGAGTTGATGGGTTCAATCCATGGGACACCCTGATTCTCGAATATTTAGAATGCGTAATATACTAAGTGAAAATTCAATCTTTAGGACATTTTCATCTATGCATGAGTTTGATGTGTTTTGATTATTTGGGAAATCAAGGATTACACTAAAATAGGGGAGGATTGTTGGTGATTTTAGCGTCATCAATTATTTTTGTGTAATGGTGATTTACCCGAGACCAAATGGATTTCAAGTTAAGTTATAATACGAGTTTGGAGGTGTAGAGTGCACGCTCGTATAAACTATTAACTTGATTTCAAGTACGATAATGGAAAAGGTTGTTAATGTATATCAAGGGGTAAGGACCTTGAATGTTTTCTATAGTGACATAAATCCATTCATCACCATAGTGATTCAATGGTTCAAAATATATGGTTGTTTGCGTTAGTGACAAAAATTGGTCGTCGCGGATGGACATATGCCTTCAAAGGGCTACAGTTAGTGACAGTTTTAACTGCCACAAATTCGTTGCTAAAAGTACTTTAAAGGGTTGTGACCATTTCCTAAAAGGTGTGACTTTTCACCAAGATTCACAACATTTCCCTACAACCATCATTAAGTTTATATATACATATAAACACAATTTGGTCTTCTAAGAAAAACATCTTCATATCAACAACAAACACAACAAATTATTTAATGTTTTGCTCTTTTTCTTATGCCTAGAATTAGAGTGTGTTTTTGTCTTATCCATATACGAATTTCACGTAACCCAAGGCACCAAATAGGGTCGAAATATTGTATCAGGAAAGTAGACTTTTACACGATTCAAGAATTTATCCGGCAATCTATGATTATCAAGACCCGAAAACCAACAATCTTGTGACATTATGTGTAAACGTTTGAGACCCTAATCCAACCTATTTCTCACATTTGAGCTTTTTTGTTCTCTATAAGGTGAGCATGTGATGATAACTGACTAATAGCTAAAAGGTTTATAATTCGCTTGGATTATTTCGGGTAGTCGTGTTTGGATGAGCAATATCACTTGCAATATAACTTGTCACCAACACTGGACAATATTATGGCATAGCTCAAAAGTTTTAAAAGGATCAGGAAACTTTAAACCATCGTGATCGATCATTTGTTCCCACTATTTATAATGATATGCTAGTTTTATTCGATCTATCCTGCCATATTTCATCGATGGTGGCACCAAAATCTTGAAGCAATCACTATATATCTCACTGTTTGACAAAATACTGACCATTCGCAGGCAGAACCATCCCATCACCTACAATAATACCTTATACCAATTGAAATGATGAAGGGGTTAAAAATTTTGCAGTTTTTGTCGATAGTCGATTCAGCAACTTGATTTTTCTCAAAACAAGAGAAGAAGAGCCAGCAAGATGAAAACTAATGACGTATAATGGTTATACCAGGCCTCTAGGCCTGGGTTATACCGTCACATTTAGGCCCTAGCCCAATCAAAATAAATAATAAATATAACGGACCATGACTAAGCCCAGGACCACACTGGCACGACCCAAACATAGCAAAACGGACGTGGATCAGTTTGGGCCGCTTTCGTAGACTGTCCACAGGACAACTAGCGTCTACGGAAGGGAATCCGCGTCCGCAGTCATGATTATCGCGGATCCTTGCCCGACAAGGGTCCCACTCTAGCCACTACAACTATAAGCAAAATACTAGGAAACCCTAGTACTAGGCTTCCCTATAAATATGAGTCCTCTCACACACCACAAGGTACATAATTTCTGACACCCTTTATCACACACATATTCTTTGACAACATGAGTACTTACTCTTACGCCAGAGTCTAATCGTAGGGTCCGCCCCCATGGTAAGTCTAACGGTTTCTTCTCTTATACTTGCAGGAAACTACTTTCTTTACTTGCTCTAGTACAAGATCGAATTCACTAACAGCTTATCGGCCCAGTCCAGTAAGCATCTTTGATCTACTTCACTCCCAACACATATTTTGTACAAACAAGTTGGCGCCATCTGTGGGACCGCGAATACAATCGCGTTTCCTAAAATACTCACCATGATCACTAATGAGCAAACTCCCCTTAGCCAACCCACGTCCGCCGTGAGGAATACGCTAGGGAAGGAGCAAGTTCCGCAAGACTTGGGAAGGCCTGCTTCCGATGCAGCCCTACGAGAGTACTACGACAAGAACTACCATCAGCTTTTACCAATCATAGCCGAAAAAGTGCACCAAGAGAAGGTGCAACAAGAAAAGCTCAAGGCATTAAAGGCTTGTCTTAACTTTGAGGAGGCCTCACAACATTCCGAGTCAGGAACACTGAGCGGAAGAAGTGACCTCAAGGAAAGGCTCGGGCCTAGGCATACTCGCAGTGTGTCCGGAAGCCCCGAACCAAGGCACGACCGTTCTGAGTCACCAAGGGAAAGAGATCCGAAAAGAAAAACGGTTTTCAAAAGGCTGAAGAAGGGTGTATTCTACGAGCTCAGAGACAAGGAGAAGAGTGTGTCCACACACTCGAGAGATTCAAGGCGTCGACCATACCACGGTAGCCGCAGAGACACTGAAAGCTGCTACCAGAGCTCTCGCTACAGAGAAACAGAATTTGCTTCTGAGAAACATCATAACAAAAGAGCATCCTCACTAAAAATGGAAGCACTGTCAGAAAGTGAAGGTAGCGCAGGAGGACATTGGAAGTCAAAACCAAAGAGGCAAAAGTCAAGTGTTGAGGACGACCTGTCCCAACCATGGGTATGTGAAGAAACAGATCCTACGACGGAAGTGAAGACCCAGAAGATCTTAAAAATCTTCCAGACGACCGCTAAGACGGAACGCTGGGCAATGCCAACGTGGTGCCATATGTTTAATTCCACGCTCACTGGAAACGCAAGAGTATGGTTTGATGACCTTTCACAGGAGTCCATTGATAGTTTTGATGATTTAAGGAAAGCATTCCTAGAGAACTACCTCCAGCAGAAAAAATGCATCAAAGACCCGGTTAAAATTCACAACATCAAGTAGAGAGATGGGGAATCCATGGAAGAATTCGTACGGAGGTACAAGCTCGAATACAGGGATGTGAAGGGAGTTTCGGAATGCATGAAAATCTCTGAATTTATGCACGAAATTACCAATCCCGAGCTGATCAAACGACTACATGATAAAATCCTTAAGTCAGTAGACGAAATGATGAGGGTAACTACAACATTCCTCAGAAGAGAGGTGGCGGCCTCTAATCGTGAACGGAAGAAGTCATTTCTGTCATGGAAACAACAAGAATCCGAACAGAAGCAAAACTTCAAGAAGGGAGGCTTCCTGAATCAACAAAGGATAGAGCGGAAGCAGGACAGGTTCACCCTTCTCACAAAAACACTAAAAGAAATTATGGCTTTGGACAAAGGGAAGTTTAAGCCTCCTCCGTAGCAAATTCTGCGAGTTTCATGGGGAAGTAGGACATACCACCGATGAGTGTATGCACCTAAAGAGGCAAATAGAGGAAATGCTAAAAGCCGAAAAGCTGTCACATATAATTAAGGAATTAAAGCAAAGCAATAGAAAAGATCAGACAAAGGCAGCAAAAAAGGGGGAGACCTCAGGAAAGGACAAGTCGCTGGCGATATTGATTGTACAACCATGGCAGAGGATAGCCAGACGAAAAATTACTCAAACTTTCTCTTCGGAGTCAGTAATTTCTTTTCCACCTCTAGGGATGAAGATGGGACGGAGGGTCCCATGATTATTAAGGCTGAAATGGGAGGACATTGCGTGCACCACATGTACATGGACGGAGGCTCCTCAGAAATGTAGTGGAGAAATAATATGGCCGTTAGGGCAAATATCGTTGCTGGTAAAGATAGGTGATGAGGAACACTCAACTTCCGTATGGATGAATTTCATGGTGGTAAGGTCACCCTCTCCCTACAACGGAATTATAGGGAGACAAGGGGTAAGGAGAATCCGGGCAGTTTTGTCCACAGCCCACGAATAGCTAAAATTCCTAGTGGCAGGCGGAACGGTTACACTACGGAGCAGCAGGATCATTCCACTATAATGCACAATGGTTTTAGGACCAAGGGTGCCGCAGCCCGTAATCAACCAAGTTACAGAAGAAAAGATTCAGGTGGCAATCCACCCGGAATATCCGGAACAAACTATAGCGATAGGCTCTACTTTGACAGAAGAAGGGCGAAAGGAGCTGTGTGGTTTACTAAGGCGCAACCTCGATGTATTCGTGATGCGGTCGTCGTTAGACTTCAACAAGAAGTTTTACAACTCCCTAGGCAGAGCACCTAATCATTGTAGTAGTAGTATAGGCAAGACTCGGGGGGTTATTATTGTTCACTCGAGGAATAGGTTAGGAAGGCTTGATCATGGTCTAACCGAATTTTAAGGGTTGAGAGAAGATTATTTTTGTATTTTTGTATTTTATGGAAAGCAAGTAAATCATATATTTGAGAGGAGGTTTGGTTTTAGCTATTAAACTAATGGTGATAACAATAAGATAAAAGACTGTGTTTATTTAATCATGTATTACTCCCTAGATTGATTTTCCTAGTGTTGTTGCCTTGTCACCCTTGTGATGATCTGTGTAATTATTTCCTAAGTCATGAACGAATTATACGAACCCGCTATCTACTTAGTATTCCGCTAGAGCGACGCACAAGTAAGGTAGTATGAAGACTATTACAAGGCCCGTAGGAGTACACTATGTGCATGTGAAATATATTAAAAGTGGATCAACCATATTAGGGGGCAAGGTAGTATGAAGACTGTTACCCGATGGTATCCTTTCTACACAATCATGTTTTCCTAGACATATCAACAGCGATGCAGACAAAAGCTGGTTTTCTAAGACCTAACATGTACATCCATAACAAGAAGCAACACCACTAAGATCTACATTCTAGGTTTCATACAATCTAAAATAAACACAATAGAAGTCTTAGCCTAGCATGTTAATAAAGCAAGAACATAGATGAATCAAACAACAAATAGACATATTGAATGATTAAATAAATGTTACTTGATTAAAACATGAGTTGGAGGAAGTACAATAGGGTTTTAGGCCCTAAACTCGTCCTTAATAGCTGCTAAACGAACTAGGGTTCGTACCCTCTTTTTATTCTAAAGTTACACACTCAAAACCCTAAATTCGGGTTTGTATATATATATAAGAAAATCGCTGTGACGGCGTCGCGTTTTAGTCGTGACACCGCCATGATGGAGAATATTCTAGATAATGGGTTGGGTTGTGAACTCTGACGTCATCGTTAGATCCAGTGACGCCGTCATGGTCTTTGTTGTGACGGCGTCACGTTATATTGGTGACGTCGTCTCGAGCTGCTGAGAACATTATCTTGAGTGATGTTGGTGTAGGTCCGTAGTCTTATCTGTTTCTTCTCCAAATGAGCCCAAATCACGTGTAATTCTTCCAAATGTCTTCCAAATGCGAAATACCTGAAAAGGAATGATTAAGTACCTATTTTAGGCATAAATGCATGATTTAGGGGGTTAAACATCCCCAAAAAAGTGTATAAAACGACACCTCATCAGCTATTAATAAGATGTTTAAGATCTCATGTGTACGCTATCCCATATATGTGTTAAACTCTTTTGATTAATCGATGCA